>BMBC01013394.1:0-140205 GCA_014362705.1 Columba janthina nitens | reverse complement strand
TTGCTTATTGGTTATGGAATAAAGGACTGAATGCCACCCATACCAACTTTACTGGGTTATTGACCGCACTTGAGCCTATATTTGGCGTAGGTCTAGCGATTTTATTATTAGGTGAAATGATTTCGCTTGTGTCTTGGCTAGGCATTTTTATCATCGTATCTTCTACGGTAATGGCCAGTATGATGCCAAAATTTACCGCGAAGGAATAGCTAGGGTTTCTTTGTCTCTACGGAATTTATAATTTTCCGTTGATACTTTAATAAATCTTATTCTCATTTGTGTTAAACTATCGCACTTGATAGTTAGATATGTTTTTTAAAGGATGACCCTTTTATGATGATCGATAAACGACTGATTAACACGGTAACCGATAGCAAAAAATGGGTAGCAAAAACAGTGCTTTGGAACTGGATTGCGCTTATTGCTAGTATTGTCAGTGCCGTGATTTTTGCCCTTTGTTTGGAACAAGCCTTTGAACAAACACTTACCTTGGGCACTTTATTTAGCTATGCTATCAATTTAGTTGCCGCCCTTGCGGTACGTGCCATGGCAGGCAAAATGGCTGTGAAAGCCTCTTATCAAGCCAGTACCCATGTAAAACATAAACTACGTACCTTGATTTTTCAAAAATTGGCGTCGATGCCATTAAATCAAGTGAATCAACAATCTACTTCTTCTATTATTCAAGTGGCATCAGAAGGTGTGGAACAGCTTGAAATCTATTTTGGGCGCTATTTGCCACAATTGTTTTATAGCTTACTGGCACCGCTCTCTCTCTTTGTGTTTTTAGTCTTTTTCAATGCACCGACTGCACTGATTCTCTTGATCTGTGTACCACTGATTCCTTTTTCTATTATTGCGGTCAATAAAATCGCTAAACGTTTATTACATAAGTATTGGTCGATCTATGTCGGGCTTGGTAGCAGCTTTTTGGATAATTTACAGGGCTTAATTACCTTGAAGATTTATCAAGATGATGCTTACAAAGCCAAACAAATGGATCAAGAAGCCGAGAAATTCCGTACTATCACCATGAAAGTGCTGACCATGCAGCTCAACTCAGTGTCAATCATGGATTTATTGGCATACGGTGGATCCGCTATCGGCATTTTGACTGCCCTTTTACAATACCAAGCAGGCAGTTTAAGTATTTTTGGCGTGATTTTATTTATTCTACTCGCCTCCGAATTTTTCATTCCATTACGCTTATTAGGTTCATTTTTCCATGTGGCAATGAATGGCAAAGCCGCTTCGGATAAGATTTTTACTTTGTTAGATACCCCTGTTGAAGTCAATCCAAATGCAGTGGCATTTCCAGTCGAAAACCAATTGCGTGTGGAAATTCAAGATCTCCACTTTGCCTATCAGGCTGAAAAACAAGCGATTAATGGTTTAACGCTCACAATTGAGCCGAAAAAACTCACGGTTTTTGTCGGTAAAAGTGGTTGTGGTAAATCGACTTTAGTGTCGCTTTTAATGGGCTTCCACAAAGCGCAGCAAGGCAAGATTTTATTTAACCAACAAGACATTCAAGATCTTGATCGTCATGCATTCTATCGTCATGTTTCACTGGTGAGCCACAGTTCTTATATTTTCAAAGGGAGCTTGCGTGAAAATATGCTAATGGCAAATTTAAGCGCAACCGATGAGCAGATTTATGCGGTGCTAGAACAAGTCAATCTTGCCAATTTCGTGCGTGAAAACGGCGGTCTAGACATGATGTTATTAAGCCGTGGTAGCAATTTATCCGGCGGACAAATTCAGCGTCTCGCGCTTGCCCGTGCTTTATTGCACAATGCGGATTGCTATATTTTTGACGAAGCGACCAGCAACATTGATGTGGAAAGTGAAGAAATTATTCTGCAATTTATTCAACGTTTAAAAGCAGAGAAAACCCTTGTGATGATTTCGCATCGTTTAGCCAATGCAGTGAAAGCCGATCAGATTTATGTTTTGCAGGCGGGACGTTTAGTTGAGCAGGGCAATCATGATAGCTTAATGGCTGAGCAGGGAATGTATGCTGAGATGTTTACGCAACAGAAAAATTTAGAAAATATCCGCCACGGAGGTCAGCATGCGTAAGAATGGTTTTGTAATTATGTGGCAATTATTGAAGTTAGTCACCCCTCTCGCGCATATTATGGCGTTTACCATTATCATGGGTGTACTTGGCTTTTTAGCCGCAATCTTTATTATGGTATTGGGTGCCATGGGCTTGGTGAACTTGCTCGATTTCCCTGTACATCTCAGTTTTTCACAAATTTTGACCGCACTCATTGTCTTGGCGGTGGCCCGTGGTATCTTGCGCTATCTTGAGCAAATGTCAGGGCATTATATTGCATTCAAATTACTCGCCCTTTTACGTGATAAAGTGTTTAGCGCATTGCGTAAATTAGCCTTTGTCAAGCTGCAAGGTAAACAATCTGGGCAATTGCTGTCGTTAGTCACCAACGATATTGAACTGCTTGAAGTGTTCTATGCCCATACCATTGCGCCGATTATGATTGCCTTTTTAACTTCAAGCATTTTGCTGGCGGTGTTTGCCCATATTTCGCCTTGGTTTACCTTAATTGGCTTATTGGCCTATCTCACCATTGGTGTGATTTTACCAATTTTCACCACCAAAATGGCACGAGAAGACGGGCGAGTGTATCGTGAACTGGTGGGTGAAATGAACGATTATTTCCTCGATAGCGTACGAGGCATGAAAGAGTTACAACTGTTTGGCAATGAGCAGGAACGCTTAGCCGGCATTCATCAACGCAGTGAGCAAATTGATAAAGCTTTCTTAAAAATCAAACAACAAGAAGGTAAAGTGCGTGCTTACACAGAAATTGCTGTTTCTGCATTTAATATTCTGATGTTAATGACGGGTGTTACCCTCTATTTAAATCAACAAGTTAACTTTGCTGGGCTATTAATTGCGGTGATTTTATTGATGTCGAGTTATGGTCCGGTGATTGCGTTGAGTAACTTGTCAAATAACCTACTACAAACTCTCGCGAGTGGTGAGCGTGTGCTAGGCTTACTCAGTGAAGAACCACATCTCAAAGACGTGGTGAAGGGCGTGGATTTGCAAGATGTTGAAAACATAGAAGTCGAAAATTTAAGCTTTGCTTATGCAGATGAACAGATCCTGTCAAATCTTAATTTGCGCTTACAAAAAGGACAAATTCTCGGGATTCATGGTCGTAGTGGGAGTGGTAAAAGCACATTGTTAAAACTGATGATGCGTTTTTATGATCCACAAACGGGCGTAATCCGCATCAACGGTACTGATCTGAAGCAGATTAATACCCTCAGTTTGCGTGATCATATCGCTTACATCACCCAACAAACCTATATTTTCAACGAAACCATCTATGAAAATATTTTGATGGCAAATCGTACTGCTAGCAAAGCACAGGTGATCGAAGCGGCAAAAAAAGCCTCGATTCATGACTTTATCATGAGTCTTCCGGAAGGTTATGACACCCAAATCAATGAGCTTGGTAGTAATTTGTCCGACGGGGAAAAACAACGTATCGGTATTGCACGTGCATTCTTACACAATGCCCCGATTATCTTGCTTGATGAGCCAACCAGTAATTTAGACAGCTTAAACGAAGCGATTATTTTGCAATCGTTGTTAACGGTGAAAGCAGAAAAATTGATTGTGTTAGTCAGCCATCGTGCTTCGACCATGGCGATTTGTGATCAAGTGATTCAGATTGAAAATGGGCGTATGTCATAAATTTTCTGGATAAACGATTCTCGATCACCCAAACTTATGTGCGGTCTGTTTTTTAAAATTTTTAACAAACAGACCGCACTTTTTGCTTTCTCACACAAAATAGTAGCAATTTGTGTAGTTTGAAAAACCTAGGCTAAGGCTTGTTGTAAGTCATCTGCCGCAGCTTGTAGAATTTGATTAGCTGCTGGTGTTGGTTGAGCATCAACAAAGTTGTCGTAATATTTTCCTATGCTATAAGCGCCAACCACCGTTGCACCATGAAATGGCGTGATATTTTTTAAATAGGTTTGTACTGTGAGTCCGCCACGTTCACCACCTGAAGTGGTTAAGATCAGTAGCTTACGTTGATTAAATAGAGTGGTCTCTTCTGCTTTTGCTGCACGTGTTCCCCAGTCGTATAAATTTTTGAAAATAGCTGGTGGTGCGCCATTATGCTCTGGACAGGCTAAAATAACGGCATCATGTTTGTGTAAGAGCGCCACAAAATCTTTTGCTGCTTGTGGATAACCTTGCTCGTTTTCCGCATCTTCGCTATAAAAAGGTAAATCAAAATCGAGACTGGACGTATAACACAGTTGGTGGGTAGATAATAAAGGGGTAATAGCGTTTAAGAGGTTTTGGTGGATAGAGCGAGAGCTATTGCTTGCGTTAAAAAGTAAAATAGTTGACATATTTATCTCCGAATAAATGGATTAATTAGGTAAGATGACAAAATCAGGTTATTTTTTGTTATGTTACCAAACAGAATGTCATAATATATGCGATGTTTTCGCGAAACAAGTACGCACTTTTAAGTTATATACTCTCCTTAAGGAAAGCATGATGAATGAAAATGAAGACAGTTATTTAATTGATACTGGGGTAGAAATTAAGGATACCAACTTTGGCTATACATTAAGTTTGATTGGTGGGAAATGGAAAATGATGATTTTATATTGGTTATTTACGTACCCGCCAGCGATCCGTTTCAACGAATTAAAACGCTATCTTGGTTCCATTTCCTTTAAAACACTCAGTACCACATTAAAAGAATTAGAAAAAGATGGCTTGGTCCATCGTGAAGAATATCCTCAAATTCCACCTAAAGTAGAATATAGCTTAACTGCACGTGGACAATCACTGATGCCCGTTTTGCGAGCTATGTGTGAATGGGGAAGGAAACATAAAGAGACAGAATAATTTCTGTCAAAAGATGTTGATATTTTAACCATGAATGAAGGAGGAAGTGATGAAAGTGACCAGTTCAGCCATTAAAAATGGTGCATTTGAAGACAAATACGGCAAACGCGGCAAGCAATTTAGCCCAAATGGTATGCCGACCTATTCGATTCCTTTTGACATTAGCGAGGTGCCCGTAGGCACGAAATCTTTTGCGGTGGTATTGGAAGATAAAGATGCGATTACGGCTAGTGGGTTTGTCTGGATTCATTGGTTAATCGCAAATTTAGAACGTACCTCTGTGCAAGAAAACGAAAGTTTAACCGCAACGGATTATGTGCAAGGGGCAAATTCTTGGGCAAGCGTGTTGGGTAAATTTGATATTGCAGAAGCCTCTTTTTATGGGGGGATGGCACCACCTAACTGCTTACATCGTTATGAACTCATCGTATATGCATTAGATTGTAAGTTGGATCTCAGCGCAGGTTTTCGTTTTAACGACCTGCATTTTGCGATGCAAGGGCATATTTTGGATCAAGCCGTCATCATGGGCACTTATGATGTGTAGTGTGACCAATGCATGTCATAGGTAAAGTTGTTTTAATGCGCGGTCTATTTTGACAAAATGTTAGTAAAATAGACCGCACTTTTTTGTGATGTTATGGGGCGAGATAAAACTCAATATAACCACCCTGATAAACATAGCCTTTTATGTCACCATGGACTTCATATTTGAAATCCATGTCACGAAAAATGAGCAATCCTCCTTCCCTTGTGGGTACTTGGGTCAGTTCTTTCGCTAACGGCAGTAACGTATCTTGTGAATATTTTTGGTGAATATCTAAGCCTGCTGCTTTAAAAACCTCGACAAAATAGTGTTCATCAAAACTGTACTTGTTATGCTTATCAATCAGATCAAATTGACGTTGAAAGAGTGTGGATTTCTCTAGTGTCTCACGCTCATTTGGATCGCCACTATTAACATAGCCGTTAATCAAATGTAGTGTCTGATAAGGTGCGATATCAATGGCATAGTTATCCTGTCTACGAGTATCGTAAGCATAAAAGGTGATCGAGACATCTTCATCTTGATATGGCGTATTATAAATAATCTGGTTGTAGTAAAAACCATGTAAATAATTGAGTTTTTCTTGACCATATTTGGCGACAGCCGCTGGATTGGTCTTGATATACCCCCCAATAATTTCTTCTAATTGTTTATATTTTTCGACTTGTTCACTGCTCAGTTGTTTAGCGAACTGACTGTCAAAGATGGTTGCGCTAATTTGTTGCTGTTCATCCAAGATATTCAGTTCACTGAGCAACCGTTCAAAACGTGCTAATTGATGTTGCTGTGCCAAATAATAGGGAGACGTGAGTATTGTGCTGATAAAAAGAAGCAAGCAGGCAGTAAGGCTAAATAAGCGATATTGTTGCAAGCGCTGCGTCATGGAAAATAAAATAAACAAGGTCATCATACTGGCGAGCACGACAAGCATAACGCGGATTTCGGTTAAACCATAAGTGGTAATACGCGTGTGGATGCCTACCCAAAGTAAAACCAGTGGCGCAATAGAGAGATAAGCAAAAACGCGATAGAATCCTGTCCATTTTGCGTCAATCAGCAGTAAGCGTAGTCCTTGACAACATAAGCCTAACGCGATGTATGGCATGATAATATACGCCACACCACCTTTCGGTAGTTCGAAATAAAACAGAATTTTAGCCAAATACAGGTACACGATCAGGGTATAAAGGATAACAACCGGTGAAAAAATAAAGTTGACGATCAATTCGATCACATAATGAAACCGTTTACCTTGAAAGTTTTGGGCTAAGCGCTGTTCAAAAATCAGAAAGAAAACCGGTGTAAAAAAGCACATGATAAAAAGGAGCGTTTTCGGCACGATACGGTAGCTTAATAGATTGATATTAAACAAGTATTCTATACTGTTCAAAACCAATACAGCACATATACAAATGATGCCTGCTAACACAATAGCCAGGGCAAGTTGAGTCAAACGTGACACCGTGTTATACACAAAAAGTCGGTTCTCTTTTGCCAGTGGATAGGTAACAAACAGCACAAAATGAATGAGCAATAGTCCCCAATAAGCGTCATTATCATAGATAGGTCGCTCAGCAAAATAAAAGGCAAGCGTAATAAGAATGGCATAAGCAATAGCAAGCCCATTCGCGTATTTGCGCTTGTTTAGCAGTAACACTGTGGAGAAATAGATCGGTAGCAATAAAACGACAATCATATCTCGGGAAATACTTTCATCTTGTATCCACGGAATAAATGCCGTACTGATGAAAATAAACGACATCGCGAGAGGGTATTGTTTGATTAAATCGCTTAATCTGTGCGTGAACGATTGTATGATATTCATGTTATTTCCTTCCCTTCCTTTAAATAAACAAGTAACACAAAATCACCTCATTTTAATGTTTTTATAAGTCGTTGAATAGCGCAAATAAAAAGCCATAATTCGCGGTATATTGACAGAATTCTGTTGTAGGAAAAGTGAGTGTGGTGGCTGTACAACAAGTTCTTATGTTGTATTCAGCCGGTTTATTGCGTAATGAATGTGATTTTTTCAATTAAAGTCGCGAAGCGTCAGTAACAGGTGTGTTTGATTTACATGCAATAAACTGGCACTTTTTATACATAATAGGCATCTACAACTTTGTTTTTTTTAATGATTCCCTTATTATGCTCAAACAAAAATCACATTGTTTACTGTTATATCCTCTATATGATCGAAAAATACCCTTTAAACGAAAACAATATTCTCCCTTTTTTGACCACACAGATTGAGCAACAAAATGCCTTTACTTTGTTAAATGCCGCTTGTCAGTGGATGCGTGCCGGAGGCAAAAAAGAGGCAGCACAACGTTTTCATTACATCACGCAACTATTTTATGATGACAAGGTATTGGCGCAGAAAACCGCCAGTCTTTTGTGTCAATGGATTTGCCAACTTCGTTTATATCCCCTGTTTATTAGTTGTGGGATTTTAGGCAGAGAAGGCTTTGGACGCGAAATTCAAAAACGTTTATATGAACGATTAAACCCCTCTTTCAAAGATTTAAACGATTTACGTGATATTTTCTTTGTCCTCTTTTGTGAAGAAAAGGATGCCGACTGGTTACAAGCAGTCGCCATTCAAGACTGGGTGAGGTTATTGGACGTATTACAACAGCACTGTACGGATCGTGATCGGGAAAATGTGCATAACCACTTGCGTTATGAGGGCTTGTTCGCCATTGAAATGCTTGCCATTTGGATTGCGGCGGAAGAATTAGAGCCTGAATTGATGCGCTTAGATCCTTCGTTATTGGATGCCGATTCGCCTTTCGTCGCATTACAACGCGAAGTATCACACTGGGTCAGCGCACGTCGTCAACACTGTCATTATGATGATGCACATTTACAAGTGATGTTTACACAATGTCGTGAGCAAATCGATCGCTTACATAAGCGTGGTTCAAGTGCAGGATCCACCCTCGGTGTTGCCCATTTATTAACCCGTTTAGATCAAACGCTCGATCGTTTAGCTACACTGATGGATCTCTTTCAACAGGATCAGCTTCCGCCACGACGTATTTTGATGTTTAGCGGCGAATTAGCCGTGGCATCGGCACAACGTCATAGTGCAGTGGATTTATGGAAACAAAGTGTCAAAATGCTCGCACGCAGTATTACGCAAAATAAAAGTGATCATGGAGAACACTATATTACGCGCGATGCAAAAGAATACCGTGCGATGTTTTTTTCGGCGGCTGGTGGGGGCATTTTAATTGCCTTAATGGCGTTATTTAAACTGTATTTAGGTGATCTGATTGAAGATCGTGTCTGGCGAGGTATTGCTGAAGGGCTGAATTACGGTATTGGTTTTACTTTGATTTTTATGTTGCATTGTACTGTGGCGACCAAACAGCCCGCAATGACTGCAGCACGTTTTGCAGAAACGGTGGATAATGGACAAGGCAAATCCGTTAATCTGCAATTAGCTCAACTGCTGATCGATGTGTTTCGCTCGCAAACAGTGGCAGTCTTGGGTAATGTCACTTTAGCGATTTCTGTGGCTTGTTTGCTTGCGCTAGGCTATCAACATTATGTTGGTACACCTTTATTGAGTGAGGCGGAGATTGCCTACCAACAAAAATCCCTTGATCCGATGAAAGGGTCCTTATGGTTTGCCGCCATTGCGGGTTTCTGGTTATTCTTTTCTGGGATTATTTCTGGTTATTTTGATAATCGCAGCAATTATTTGAATCTAAAAATGCGACTACGCAATCACCCTATTTTACGCCGTCTGTTGACCCGTAATATGCGCTACAAATTTGCAGAATACTGGCATGATAATTACGGTTCGATTATGGGAAATCTGTGTTTTGGTTTATTGCTTGGTTTAACGGGGTTAGTCGGGTATTTGCTTAATTTACCGTTAGATATTCGCCATGTGGCGTTTTCTTCTGCGAATTTGGGCTATATGGCGATCAGTGGCGCGTTCACTTGGCAGATGTTCTTACAAGGTTTAGTGTTCGTGTTATTGATTGGTATTGTGAATTTGATTGTCAGTTTCTTTATCGCGTTATGGGTTGCGCTGCGTTCTTTAGAAACAGAAATTGAGAGTTGGTGTGATATCGCGCAATGTGTTTGGAAATTGATTAAACAACGTCCACTATCGTTGTTTTTCCCTTAGCACTGAAAAAGTAAGAAAAAATGACCGCACTGATTGGGTGCGGTTGTTGATTTTATTGAGGATAATGGTTGCGTAGTGCATGGATTGCCTGTGTCGGGAGCATGATCACCGATTTTAAACTGCTTTCAATCAGGCGAATGATACTTTCTCTTGGTCCATCACGCCAATCATCACTGGCATAAAAAGCATCGAGCTGCTGTTGCAATTTGGTTTCTGTCTCAAATGCACGGATTAAATAATAGCTGTCAATATCATGTAATGAATTTCCATACGCAATGACATCAATCCCATGTTGTTTATGGAGTGGAACACTGATCTCACGCATAATTTGGTGAAACGTTTGTCCTGATTGTGGTTTTAAACGGTATTGTAGAATCTCGATGACTTGATTTTGCATAGTTTATTCTCTATCAGTAAAGGGCGTTTTTGGCTATCAATAGAAAAACGCCCAATAAAAATCACTTATCAACTTGCTTTGAAGAGAGCAAGTGAAAAGAGATTGTTTTGCTACGACTAAGATAAATGCAAGCTATTCATTAGGCTTTTACAGCGATTGCCTCGATTTCAATCCCCACATCTTTCGGCAAACGTGCCACTTCCACACATGAACGAGCAGGGAAGCTAGGGTGATTGTTCTCTTTAAAGAAACGTTCATACTCCGCATTGACCGCTGCAAAGTCATTTAAATCTTTCACAAACACCGTGGTTTTCACGATATTTGCGACTTGTAATCCCGCTTGTTCCACAATCGCTTTCACGTTTTCTAACGATTGACGTGCTTGTGCTACGATATCCGCTGGCACTTCACCGGTTTTTGGATTCACTGGAATTTGCCCAGAGGTTAACAGCATATTACCTAAATCTACCGCTTGTACATAAGGACCAATGGCGGCTGGTGCATTGTCAGTATGAATTACTTTCGTCATGTCGTTTATCTCCTTTTATCTGACTGAAAAAGTTGTTTTATTTTACGCTGTTCAAGAAAAATTTACAGCGGATTTAGTGCATTAATTAACCGAATTTCTTCAAATTGTGCGATCTCTTGCAATAAGATGGGACGGGCTTGAATTTTGCCTTGTTGTAATAACCAGGCTCGTTGTGTGCCGTAAAATAACGGGCTATCTGGGGTGAACCATTGCTCACCTTGGCGAAACACCAGATTACCAATACTGCAATCTGTCACCTTGCCGTGTTTGATAATCATAATCTCATCACAATCCCCACGCTGAGCAAATAACTGATTTAATAATGCCCGATCAGCATATTTCAGATCATAGTTAATTTCATCGCAAATGACAGGCTGAAAAGTGCGGTAAATTTTGCGTTGATAGGGAAAATAATGCACGTCACAGTCTTGCTGATTGTAATCAATCCGACAACGGATTATCGGCGCATGTTGAGTGTGTTCAAGTGCGGTCGGAATCTGAATAATTTTCGCAAGATCCTGTACTTTCGCTCCTTTCTCGCCGTAAAAGGTCGCCAAACTTGCCGCATAACGTTGTTGATGCAGGGCAAGGTGCTGAATTTCACCGTTCACAATAGCGAGCGTCTCAAATAAAGGAAATGTCATCGCTTATCCTACTGGTACATACACTTTTTGGATCAATTCTTGGTACTCGTCTTCCAGATCACTTAAAATCGTAATCCCGCCACCGCTGCGGAAAATCAATTTCTCGTCCACTTGCTCAATAAAACGAATTGCCACCGCACTTTGTAACGACTCACCATCGAACAGACCAAAAATACCTGTGTAATAACCGCGTGGTTGCTGTTCTGCGGCGTGAATAATTTGCACAGTTTTTTCTTTCGGTGCCCCACTAATCGAGCCTGCAGGCAACAAGGTGGCTAACATCGTACCAATGCGTGCTTGCCAATTGTCTGCAAGATCGCCGCGAATTTCCGAACTTGTCTGCAAGATCGCCCCTTTTTGTGTCTGAATCTTTTCCACGTAACGAAAGCGCGTCACTTCCACATTCTCGGCGACCATTGCCAAATCGTTGCGCATTAAATCCACAATGGTGTAATGTTCTTGCCGCTCTTTGTCAGAATCTAACAAGCGTTTTTCCGCCTCAGGCAACGTAGCATCAATGGTGCCTTTCATCGGGTAAGTATAAATTTGATTGTGATGAATATTGACAAAGCATTCAGGCGAAAAGCACACAAAGCGATCCCGATAGTACAATTTATAGGGGGCTGTCGTTTGTTGAAAAACCTGTTCCAGACGCCAATTCGTGTTAATTTCGGTCGGATAGGTGAGATTCAACAAATAAGAATTGCCTTTTTGTAGCTCTTTTTGCACTAAGTCAAAGCCACGCTGATAAGCTGCTTTTGACATAGGAAATTTGTGCAGTTCAAAAGGCTGGTGAGGCATTTCAGTCTGCCAACTGACATTCTGTTGCCCCCGTATTGCAAAAAAAAGCCCCAATTCTGCCGCCTGTGCTTGCGGACAAATGATCGGTTGCTGTTGTTCAAAATCAATCAAAAAGAAAAACGGCTGGCGTTGTTCACCAAACTGGTTCGCCTGTTGGATAAAAGCATGCAAGGACATAAGTTATCTACAATTGAAAAAATAAGTGAAAGTTTAACGGAAAATAAACCAAAAATCCGCATTTTCCTTTATACTTTGCCTCTTTCTCCACAGAATATGGCGCAAATATGAAACGACTTCTGATCATCAATAATCAAGATTCTTTTACTTACAATTTAGTGGATGTAATCCGTGGCTTAGCGGTGCCCTTTGACGTGGTTAATGTGCAAGAATTGGATGTGGATGCCGTTGCCAATTACAGCCATATTCTGATTTCCCCTGGTCCTGATGTGCCTCGTGCCTATCCACAATTGTTTGCGCTGTTAGAACGCTACCACCAATCCAAATCCATTTTAGGGGTATGCTTGGGTCATCAAACCCTATGTGAATTTTTTGGCGGTGAATTATACAATTTAGACAAAGTTCGCCACGGGCGTTGCCAACGCCTACAAGTGCGGTCAGAATCGGTCTTGTTTCAAGGGCTCCCCCCTGAATTTCAAATTGGCTTATACCACTCTTGGGCAATCCGTGAACACAATTTCCCTGCGACGCTCACCATCACCGCCCAGTGCGCCGAAGAGGTGGTGATGGCATTCCAGCACAACCACTTGCCCATTTACGGTGTGCAATTCCATCCAGAGTCCTTTATGACGGAACATGGCGAACGGCTATTACGCAATTGGTTGGAACATCGTTCTCTGCCCTGTACACCGAGTTGACACATCTCTCTGACACAAAAAACGGTCAATTTCAATGTGCAAAACATTTTCAAAATTGACCGCACTTTTTCGTTTAGTGGCGCCTTTTTGGAAAATCAACGCTTTTACTTAAGAAAACACTACGCATATTTCTCCATCAGGGCAATGATAGGTTGAGAGCTAGGACGATGGGATTCATATTTTTTTATCCCCTCAAGTAATTCATGTTGTCCATTAAAATAATGTACGTTTCCACCTTTATCCAGCATCAATTTAAGCAAGTCTAGCGCTTCAGGGACATAACCTATCATTGCCAATGGAATCACTTGGTCTCGATTTGGAATGTTCGGATCCGCTCCTGCATGTAACAACGCCATTGCCGCATCAATATTTTTCGCTCGCATTGCATAATGCAATGGCGTCATGCCATACATATCCTGCGCATTGATTGCTACGCCTTTATTAATCAGGTAGTTAATCGCTTTTGCTGATGGTCTATTTGGATCAAATCCTGATAATGCTTTATGTAACCAATTCCAATGTTCTGACGGTGTAATTTCGAGTACATCACGTTGCCCACCTTGAAAAATAGCATCTAAAGTGGCGAAATCATCTTCATCCAATGCCTCTAATATTTGCACACCTACCGCTAACTTTGCATCCATTTATTTATCTCCTCTTTCATATTTTCTCATATCTCTGATAATTCTATCTATATCGTTTTTCCCTGGCATTTCATTTTTATGACTGCGGTTTTCCGACATATTTTCCAATTTGAATTTTTCTGGTCTTGCCCCGCATACCTCTTTAACACGAGTTTGAATTAGACCCACAAACTTTTCAAACCAACAAGCTTCAATTAAGCACAAAAAACGGTCAATTCCTCAAAAAGCCCAAAACTTTTTCAAAATTGACCGCACTTTGTTGCTGTTTCCGTTGGTTAGAAAAGTTGGCTGATGCCCACATTCACGAAAAAGCCACCGATGACCAACCAACATAGCACCAATGCGCCTAAAATCAGTGGTTTGATCCCTGCTTGCTTAATGGCACTGATGTGCGTAGTTAAGCCAAGTGCCGTCATGGCGGCGATCAGTAATAAGCTGTCAATTTCCACAATCCACGCCACAATGTGGGCGGGAATGAGTGAAAAGGAATTGATCACTGCCATCAAAATAAATAAAAAGGCAAACCAGGGAATAGTGATTTTGCTATTTTGTGGATTGTCACTTTGCTTCGCCAGTAGCCAAGACACTAATAGTAAGAATGGGGCGAGCATCATCACCCGGATCATTTTGGAAATCACGGCGGTATCTGCCACTGCAGGACTAATATTGCCACCCGCCGCGTACACTTGCGCCACTTCATGCACACTTGAACCAATATAAATGCCAAATTGATGTTCACTTAGCCAAGTAGTGAGATAAGGGTACATTAACGGGTACAAGAACATGGAAAGGGTGCCAAAAATCACAATGACTGCCACCGCAATCGACACCTGATGGGATTCCGCTTTGGTGACCGGTTGCATGGACATAATCGCAGCAGCACCGCAAATGCTACAACCACCAGCAGTTAAATACACAATTTGTTTATCCATTTTTAAATAACGAATCCCTAGCCACAAGGTGAGCAAGAAAGTGCTAATCAGCATAATAGTATCCGTCGCAATAGCATTTATGCCGACGTTACTGATGTCTTGTAGCGTGAGACGAAAGCCATACAAAATAATACCTAAGCGTAATAAGGTGCCTTTGGCAAAAATCACACCTTGTGCGGTGTATTGAGAAATTTTGGGGTAAAAAGTGTTGCCGAATAAAATACCTAACAGAATCGCAATCGTCAGTGCACTGAGGTTAGCATTGAGAGCGAAAGGCGTTTTCGCCAAAAGATTCACTAGAAACGTTAAGATGCCAATAAAAACTAAGCCAAGAAAGAGTGTATTTTTTTTCATCATCGTTATTTTTGATACAAGCTATGGGAGCTAAAAAGGATAAAGTGATTTTGGCGAGATGTAAAATAGATTGTGATAAGAAACAGGATTTATATTTATGCAGGACGCGAACAAAGAATAGCCCACATTGAGCGCAGGCATCACATCCTATTTTCTTAGTTTTTTGCCTAACATTTATAATGCTTTTTATCGATATGGTGTTTTTTCATACGCAAATAGAGTTTTTTACGTGGAATATTCAGATAAGTCGCCACATCATTAATTCGCCCTTGATAAAAAATTAATGCATCTTCAATGATTTGTTTTTCATATTCATTGATCTGTTCATCAAGTGGTTTGATATGCTCTGTTTTAAGGGCAAGGGGATTGCTCATTGGCGTTTGTTCTGCCAATAAGCCAATCGCATATAACTCTGCCACATGGATAAGCTCTTTGACATTGCCTTGCCAAGTTTGTGTGAGTAAATGTTGTATTAATTTTTTATTGGGTTCGACGTACTCTTTATTTAATCTTGCGCAACTTTTATGCACATAATGACAGAAGATAGGCAGAATATCGCTGGGGCGTTTTTTGAGTGGCAATAATTCAAATTGCGTATGTAAAAATAAATAATACAGTTCTGAGCAAATCCGTTGTTCTTGAATGAGCGTGAGCAGTGCAAAATCACTGATTAAGATCAGCCTAAAGGTGCATCCTTCCATATTTAAGGCTTTGGCTAAATGTTGTTGTTCCGTTTGTGCTAAATGGTGGATATTTTTTAACACCAGTGTGCCCTGCTGTACATCGTCTAGGCATTTGTCTAGGTTACATTGGGCTTGCGGTAAACATTCATGATAAATAAATGGAGCGTTCTGACGGGCACTGAGTTTATGTAAGTAAGTGGCAGAAAGATAACGTCCGGTGCCCGTTTCTCCCCATAAAAAAAGGGGAACATCAATGTCGGCGAGTTTTTGTAGCTGGTGGCGCATAGCGATAATCCATTCACTTTGACCAATAAAGCTTTCGCTCAGCTTTTCTAATTGCCATTGGCGATTTTCCATTAAGGCAGCGCGTTTTTCTAATGCTTGTGCGACTTGAATCAGTAAATTTTCTGCTGAGATGGGTTTTTCAAGAAAATTTGTGGCGCCTTTTTTGACAGCCTCCACTGCCATGGGAACATCACCGTGACCCGTGATCATAATCACAGGAATCTGTGCATCGCGTTGAATGATATCTTCTAAGATTTTTAAACCTGAAATATTGGGTAACAAGACATCACAAAGGATGACCCCAATCCAGTTTTCTGGAATTTGCGCCACAATATCGATCGGGTCTGCGCAGGTGATCACTTGATAGCCTTCTTGCCGCAATAAATCCTGATAAGAATCGAGAATATCCATGTCGTCATCAATTAAGAGTACGTTATAGGCAGGATTAAACATGTTGAGCCACCTTAAATTTTAATATCACTAATGCATTATGGGTGAGAGTAGAGGCAATGGTCAATGATCCTTGACATTGTTCCATGATGGATTGACTAATGGACAGTCCTAAACCTAAATTGATCGATTTACTGCTCGAAAAAGGTTGCAATAACTTGTCAGTTAAGGGCCAACCTTGACCATTGTCGGTGATCCATAAACAGAGGTCTTCAGCATTATAGCTGTCAACGTCAATATGAATTTGGGGTGGTGTGTGTTCAATGGCTTCTAACGCATTGAGGAAGAGATTGACAAACACTTGTTCGATAAGGACATCTTCACCTAATACGAGTGGTAAATCTGTGGGTGTGATGAGCTGACTTTGACGTGGTTTATGTTGTGATTCCAATAATTCCCACGCGCTTTGAATACAATCCATTAAATTGACAGCTTGTATTTTGCCGCTCCCTTGGCGTGAGAATTGCCGTAAGCGTTTGACAATCAGCGCCGTGCGTTCAACTAAATGGTTGATTTTATTTAAATATTCAAGTGCCGCCTCACCGTTTTGTTTACTCACGGCTTTTTTCGCACTAAATAAATAAGCATTCATGGCATTAAGTGGTTGTGTAATTTCATGGCTAATCGAAGTCAAGGTTTTACCGACAGCAGCCAGTTTTGCCGCTTGGGTCAGTTCATTTTGGGTATTTTCTAATGCGGTTTGCACTTCAATACGGTGTTCGATTTCCTCTAAGAGCACTTGATTGCGCGATTTTAACTCTTCTGTTTTGTGATTCATTTCAAACAGAAATAAGCGCAATAATTTAGCAATCCGTCCTAATTCATCATTGCCATAAATGGCGATTTTGACATTGGGCTCGCCATTGGTTAATTGAACTACGGCGTGGTTAAGTTGCTGAAAACGTTTTAAAAGACGTAAACGAATATAAAAGAAGTTAATGCCGATGACAAAAATTCCCGCAAATAGCATCACCAGTAAAATTAATGCGCCGTTGAATGTGGTACTTTTTTCGACAATATTATGCAGTAAATGTAATTGTTGTTTACTGTTACCAATTTGAGTGCTGATTTGCTCGCGAAATGCCTCGAATATCTTATCACTTTGTTGGATCAACTGTTCTCGTTGTTGGTTCAGTTCGGTACGGATTGCAAACAGGGCGGGGAGGGCTTGTGAGTTTAAACCAAAGTTAATCAGTTCATCTAAAATTTGTTTAATGGTTGACGTGGAGGAATGAAGACCAAGCAACTGAATTCGGTTAGTAATTAATAACGATAAATAGCTCAAATAATTGTGTAGTCGAATGACATTGCTTTCAGTTGGCTCTGTTATCTGGGTGCGTAATTCTGTGATAATTTGCTCTTCATAAGTAGTGAAATCGTAAACTAACAATAATTCTTGTTGCAGTTTTTTTAATTGTTCGATTTTTTGTTTGTTGTGTGGCTGTTGAACAATATTGTTAGCCAGAGTAGATTGTTGCCAGCTCATTTCTTGCAAAAGTGCGGTGAATTCATTGTGAAAATCATTATGTAACCAGTTGATTTGAGAAATGGTTTTATTCAATTCATCGTTTAACGTGAGGGTACCTGTGATATTTTGTGATATTTGTTCTAAAAGTAAGGCTTGTTGCTGTAATAATGCCATCAAATCCTCATCTAAATTTTCGTCTAATTCAATGATCAGTTCCTTTAACGTCGAAAGCTGTTGCTTTGCATGGTTGTAGCGTTCGACTTTCTCATTGGTGTTTTTGACATTGACCAAATGGATAAAGGCATGATGGAGGATATTAATTTGTTCTTCTGTTTGAAACGCGGCTTGCACTTTAGGAAAATCTTTATCGAGTGCGAAATTGATTTCCGTGCGTTGTTGCTGCCACGTATAAAGCCCCACGCCACCGACAAACAGACAAAGTAGCCCACTGATCAGAAAAGACAGTTGTAAGCCAGTGCTCAAATCTAAATGTTTCAACCATTTTTTCATTCTTGATTTTCCAATGCGTTAACGAAAGCAAGTTGCTGGGCAATAAAAAAATGTTGCCAATTAAGTAATTCTTGGCTGCGATTAAAATGGGTTAAGTAATCATCATTTTCTGCTTGTTCTGCGGACACTGGTAAAGCAGTGAGAATTTGGCGTAGCTCAGGGAGCGCTCGATTCAACGCGCGTTCTTTTTGGTGTAATAAATGCCAATGTTCTTTCAATAAGCTTAAACGGTGGGTAATGTGTTGTTCAAATAATAATTTGACTAATTCTTGCCGCTTGATTAACAGCTGATAGTCCAGTTGAGGTTGAGCGAAGAGTTGCTGTTGTAGTGCGGCTTGAGGATGACTTGCAGGCAGTGGGGTAATCGGGTATTTACTCATTTGCGGATCGGTCAGGATTTGTTGACCTTTGGCACTGAGTAAAAAGCGAATAAAGCGGAATGCGTGTTGCTTTTTGCCACTTTCTGCTACAACAGCGATAAAGGTTGGCGAAATTGGAAAATCAGGAAAATAATGAAAAGCTAAATGTGATTGATTCTGTGTTGTTAGAATATGTGCATAGTTATCAATGGTAATGCCCACCGCGCCTAAATTCGCTTGCACCTTATCCACTACCCCAAAACTGCGTGATGAAATTGTCCCCACATTCAACATGATTTTTTCAATTAATTCCCACCCTTGTTGCCAACCATAGCGCTGTAATAGCGCTTCTACCATGATGTGATTTGTGTCTGATCGCGTAGGGCTACTGATAATCACGAGTCCTTGTAAATCCGGATGCGTAAGATCTTGCCAAGATTGCGGCAAAGGTAAGTGAGTTTGTTGTAATAAGGGGATATTAAAAAGCATGCCGTAACCTGACAGCGCAAAAGCCACCGTGGTCGGTTGCAGGAGATCGGGGAGGAAGCGTGTGTCATGCTCAACGTTAGGAGGTAAAGGGGCTAGCTTGTTTTTACGCTGTAAATTATAAAACAGCATCGGAGATGAACTCAGAATGAGATCAACTTCACGCGCTTTTTCAGTAGAGAGTAGCTGATTTAATGAGGCACTCGTGCGGTTTAAGGTCGTAATTGGGAAACTATCGGGTTGTTTATTCCATTCCTTGATGAGATGTTGCACGCCTTCTAAGGCAAATGTTGTACCGATCACGATCTCCTCTGCTTTTATTGGGTGAATAAAAGCCAATAAGGTGACGACAAAGTATGTGATGTAATTTTGTCTTTTGGAGCGCATAGTGATCACAGCGATTAACCCATCTTACTCTGTCATCTTACCCAAAATAGTGGCGGAATAGGGGCTTTTTTTTGTGATCTATCTCAAAAAAAGAGAATTTATATTTTAAAGACTTATCGGACATTTTGGGTCATTTATAGGGCTTTTTTTCATAAATCATTGGAAGCGCCGTATCGCTTGAGAAAATGTGTCAATTTTGACAGTCGCATCATGTCAAAATGAGTTAAATTTGACTGATTTTTCACACATTGACGAGACTTTTATTTTGTGTTTTTGGGGGGTATTGTAGGTTAAATTTCATACGATAGATGAAATCAGTTTAGCAGTAACTCCCCCTCATAATCATTCTCATACATCACAAAATAGGAAGGATCAGATCATGAAAAAAACATTCTCTTCAGCCCTGATTGCACTCGGATTAAGTATGACAATTGCAGGTGTTGCGCATGCAAATGAAAAACTCATTGTTTATACCTCGATGAAAGAATCGTTAATTGGTGCGTTAAAAACAAAATTTAACGAAAAGCATCCCGACATTGCGATGGATTATCAATCTGCTGGTGCAGGCAAACTCATGGCAAAAATTGCCGCAGAAAAAGAATCAGGACAAATTATGGCAGATGTCATTTGGACCAGTGAAGTACCGGATTTCTTTAAAATGAAAGCTAATGGCATGCTAGATGTGTATGTGTCACCTGAAGTTGAGCATATTGTGAACCCGATTCCAGATTTTGATGGTTCCTTTACACCGATTCGTTTAGGCACCTTAGGCATTGCCTATAACACGCGTTTTGTGAAAGAGCCACCAACAAGCTGGGATGATATTGCGGGTGCAAAATACAAAGGGGCTTTTGGTATTGCTAACCCGGCTTTATCGGGAACAGCATATATGAGTGTTGCCTTGTTGAAATCGACTTTTGGCTGGGAGTTTTTTGAAAAAATCAAAGCCAATAAAGGTAAAGTAGGGAAAGGATCGGGTCAAGTCGTGGATGATACTGCCTCGGGTGACTTATTAGCGTCGTTAGCGGTGGATTATATTACCAACGACAAAATCAAAAAAGGTGCGCAGCTTAAATTGGTCTATCCAAAAGAAATGTTAGTGATTCCAAGCCCTGCTGCAATTTTTAAAGGCACCAAAAATCCAGCTGCGGCTAAAAAATTCATTGATTTCTTATTGTCTGAAGAAGCGCAACACATTATTGCGCATGAAGGTACGTTACCAGTGAGAAAAGGTGTCACGACTTTAGAAGGTATGCCGACCGTAGAAGATGCGATTAGTCGTGCTATTCCGATTGATTATCAAGCAATCTTGACGGAGAAAGAAGAGATTGTGAAGAAATTCACCCAAATCCTCCAAGGACGTCAATAAAACGGGAGTGCACTATGGCAACAATCACATTCGAAAAGGTCAGTAAAGCGTTTGGTTCGAATGAAGTGCTAAAAGATTTATCTCTTGTGGTGAAAGATGGTGAATGTTTTACCTTACTTGGACCATCTGGCTGTGGTAAAACGGTTTTACTTCGTTTGTTAGCCGGGTTTGACGTGCCTGATAGCGGACGCATTTTAATTGATGAACATGTGGTGTCTGATCCAGCAGAAGGCATTGATATCCCCCCTGATCAACGCAGTCTGGGGGTGGTATTTCAAGATTATGCAGTTTGGCCGCACATGACCGTTTTCGACAACATTGCGTATCCATTAAAGCTGAAGGATTTAGATAAAGCCTTAATTCAGCAACAAGTGATGGAAGTGGTCAATCTGGTCAATTTGACGGGATTGGAAAAGCGTTTACCTTCCCAGCTTTCCGGTGGACAACAACAACGTGTCGCGCTAGCACGTGCGTTAGTGGCGAAACCCTCTTTAATGTTATTAGATGAACCACTAAATAATCTCGATGCGAATTTACGAGAAGAAATGCGTTTCGAAATCAAAGAATTACAAAAGAAACTGGGCATTACGATTTTATATGTGACTCACGACCAAGAGATTGCCCTCGCAATTTCTGATCGCTTAGCCATTATGGATAAAAACGGTGATATTCAACAAATTGGTACTCCTTGGGAGATTTATGAAAAATCAGCCAATGAAATGGTGTTTAAATTCATGGGGTTAGCCAATTTTATCCATGTGCGCTATGAAGAAGGACAGCATTTTATTGGGCGAGGTAAGCAAGCGTTAAAATGGCAAAATCTGCCTGCGGAATCCGGCAAATTAGGTTGTCGCCCTTCCGATATTATTTTGAGTAAAACTGGGGAAGGCGTAAAAGGTAAAGTGGCGCGAGCCAGTTTCCTTGGCGCCGTAATGGATTACATGATTAATATTGACGGCGTGGCTTTACGAACAGAAATTTCCACCAATAAAGCATTGCAACATGATTTGATGTTCCAAGAGGGGGAAGACTGTTACGTTAATTTCCATGATTTGCTTTGGTTTACTGATAATCAACAACATGTTCAGCAAACAAGGGGGTAGCAATGGCCGCAGTGATTCAAAAAAGTCCATTTAATGTGGCGAATGCGATTTTAGCGTTATCTATTGGGATTTTGGTGATTGTGGTTGCTGTCCCTGTGTTATTAATTTTTATTAATTCCTTTTGGGTAAATGGGCAATTTAATGTTACCGATGTCGTCAATATTTTGAAACAGAAAGAAACCTACGAAGCCTTATTGAACTCATTATTCATTGCCGTTGGTGTGACGATCATGAGTACGATTGTGGGGACATTTTTTGCGTGGTTAGTGACACGTACCGATTTGCCTTATAAAGGGCTGATGAAAGTGATGTTTCTCGTGCCTTTTATGTTGCCGTCTTTTATTGGGGCGTTAGCTTGGAAAATGTTACTTTCCCCTCGTGCCGGCTATATTAACCGTTTCTTTATGGATACCTTTGGTTTAGAGGAACCGATTTTCAATATCTACAGTTATACGGGCATTATGGCGGTAGAAACCATGTATTTGTTCCCCTTCGTCTTTATTCAAGTATGTGGTGCACTTGAGCGTATGGACCCGACGTTAGAAGAATCTGCACGTATTTCTGGCGCCAGTCTTTTTACCATTACACGTAAAATCACGATTCCATTAGTAATGCCGAGTATCGTGTCGGGTGCGTTATTGATTATGCTTTACTCTATGGCTCACTTTGGTACGGTGGCTGTATTAGGGGTGGAAAATGGGATTTTCAATATTCCGACCTTAATTTATGAACGTATCCATCAAAGTGCGGGGAGTTTTGAGGCAATTCGGACCGGAACGGTGTTAGCGACAGTATTAGTGGTAACGGCGGCGTTAATTATTTGGCTGCAAAATAAAATTCTTAATCGTGGACGTTTCCAAATTATTGCGGGTAAAAGTTTCCGTCCTGTTGAGGTGAAACTCAGAGGATTAAGAATGCCATTATTGTTTATTTGTGTGTTCTATATCGCGTTTACCATTGTGTTACCAACGGTCACGATTTTTATCGTGGGAGGGTTAAAAACCTATGGTCTGCCAATTACTTGGGAAAATCTCACCTTTGATAACTACAAATTTATCTTGTTTGACTGGCAGCTCACTAAAGATGCGATCCGCAATAGTGTGCTATTAGGTTTAGCCGCAGCGGTGATAACGATGTTTGCTGGGGTAATGATCTCTTATGTGATTGTGAAGATGCGCGTGAAAGGCAAAGGGATTCTTGAATTCTTGGGTATGTTGCCATTCTCCGTGCCCGGCTCGGTGATTGCGTTAGGGGTTATTTTAGCGTGGAGCGGTAAATTTGGTATTAATTTATACAACACCGTATGGATTATTTTGATTGCCTATATTGCGCGTTACATGGCGTTCTCGCTCAAAGCTAACTCCGCAGCGTTAGAACAAGTCCATGACTCTTTAGTCGAAGCAGCACGTGCTTGTGGTGCAAGTATGTGGCAATCGCTGAAAGATATTGTCGTGCCGTTAGTGCGTCCGGGAATGATTGCTGCTTTCTTCCTTATTTTCTTACCGGCATTAAGAGAATTAACGGTTTCGGTAATGCTATATGGTCCGTCAACACGTACCATCGGGGTGGCGATTTATACCCTGAATGAAGATGGCGAAACGGTTTATTCTGCAGCATTAGCGGGTATTGCATTAATTATTATTGTGTTTGGGCAAACCGTGATTAAACGTTATGCCGAGAAGAAAACACAGAAATAGCCGAATATTAAGGAGAAAATGATGAGCTATATTCAACTTAATCACGTGATGAAAAAATTCGGCGATGTCATTGCCATTCCTGATCTGAGCCTCAGTATTGAAAAAGGGGAATGTTTTTCCATGTTAGGACCGTCTGGTTGCGGTAAAACCACGACATTACGTATGATTGCGGGATTTGAAGATTTAGACGGCGGAGAAATTCGTGTAGGCGATCGTTTACTTTCTTCCAAAATCACTAATTTCTATTTACCGCCAGAGAAGCGTAATTTTGGGATGGTGTTTCAGGCTTTTGCGGTCTGGCCGCATATGACGGTATATGACAATGTGGCATTTCCTCTCACCTTGAAAAATGTGTCAAGACAGGAAATCGAAAAGCGGACGAATGACGCGTTAAAACACACTAATTTGCTGAACGTTGCACAAAAAAGCCCAGATGATTTATCCGGCGGGGGAAAACAGCGTGTGGCATTAGCACGTGCTTTGGCGTTAAATCCAGATGTGATGCTACTTGACGAGCCGTTATCTAGTTTAGATCCCCATTTAAGGGAAGAGATGCGCTTTGAAATTAAAGCCCTGCAACGTAAATTTGGTTTTTCCATTATTTATGTGACTCACGACCAAGCCGAAGCAATGGCGTTATCGGATCGGATTTTGGTGATGAGGAAAGGACTCATTGAACAAATTGATACGCCATTGAATGTGTACAATAACCCAAGCAATAAATTTGTGTTTAATTTTATTGGGTTATCGAATCAATTACAGGTCAATTTATCTCCCCAAGGGGTGTCTTTTGCCGGACTGGAGGGAACTTTTCATATTCAACCTTCCCCACCCATCGAACTGGTGCAACAAGGGAAAGCGATTTTAGCCACGCGCCCGTCAGAAATTGATTTTGTCAATGAAGGTGGCATAACAGGCGTTGTGAAACGACGTTCTTATTTAGGCGAAGTAATTGATTACAATATTGTTGTGGGTGATCAGGAACTCCGTGTGCAGAAAGGGCGTCGAGATCCCGGACCAAAAGAGGGTGAAAGTTGCCAACTCGTATTTACTCGATTACATTGGTACCCCGTGGAGTAACGGTTTGGATAAATAAAAGCGCTGTAAAGACAGCGCTTTTTTTCATTGCTCGAGTGAATGTGCTATCAAAACGTTTTCAGTATTGACCGCACTTTGAGGTTAAGGGGTAATTAGTATTGATTGGCGTCATAACCATAGTAAGCATTGGTTAAGATCACCTCCATATCGCTTACCACAGGTAAACGTGGGTTGGCTGGCGAACATTGGTCTTCAAAGGCGAGTAACGCAACTTGGCGACGAGCGTCCATCCATTCTTTTTCGTCAACACCTTGCTCTTTGAAGGACATCTTGATACCCACGCGAATGGCTAAGTCATAGCACGCTTGTGCAAAGGATTTCACGCCTTCTTCTGGTGTGGCACATGGCAAACCGAGCATACGGGCGATATCTTGGTATTTCACATCCGCTTTGTAGTAATTATATTTTGGCCAAGTCGCCGTTTTTTGTGGACGTGTGCCGTTATAACGAATCACATGTGGCATTAAGACCGCATTGGTACGACCATGTGGGGTGTGGAAACGCCCGCCAATTTTGTGTGCAAGGGAATGGTTCATGCCCAAGAAGGCGTTAGCAAATGCCATCCCTGCCATGGTGGACGCATTGTGCATTTTTTCACGCGCTTCGGGATCTTTGTCTTTCACGGAACGTTCTAAATGTTCAAACACCAGCTTGATCGCTTGTAGGGCTAAACCGTCGGTAAAATCATTGGCGAGCACTGACACATAAGCTTCCGTGGCATGGGTTAACACGTCTAGTCCGGTATCCGCAGCGACATGTGCTGGCACACTCATCACAAAAGCCGGATCCACAATGGCGACTGTTGGGGTGAGCGAGTAGTCAGCGATAGGGTATTTTTTATCGCCTTCGGTGATGACTGCAAATGGCGTGACTTCTGAACCTGTGCCTGAAGTCGTTGGAATGCCGATAAAGCGCGCTTTGCGCCCTAATTGTGGGAATTTGAACGCCCGTTTGCGAATATCCATGAATTTTTGGACTAAATCACGGAAATCCACTTCAGGTTGTTCATAGAACAACCACATGACTTTTGCTGCATCCATTGCCGATCCACCGCCTAACGCGATAATCGTATCGGGTTGGTAGTTGCGAATTAATGCTGCGCCACGGCGTACCGTTTCGATAGATGGATCCGGTTCTACATCAGCAAACAATTGGTAGGTCACATGGTTACCCCGCGCGGTAATTTGTTTAGCAATTTTTTCCACAAAGCCCAGATCCACCATGGTTCTGTCAGTGACAATCACCACGCGTTCCATGCCTTTCATCGATTGTAAATATTGAATTGAATCCCGTTCAAAATAGATTTTTGAAGGCACTTTGAACCATTGCATGTTATTTCTCCGTCTTCCCACACGTTTAATATTTAATAAATTGGCTGCACTGACATTGTTACCGACGGAGTTTTTCCCGTAGGAACCACAGCCGAGTGTGAGTGACGGGAGGAAGGCATTATACACATCGCCAATGCCCCCAAAGGTCGCAGGCGAGTTCCAGATCACACGAATGGCTTTCACGCGTTCGCCAAAGGCTTTGGCAATGCTCGCCTCTTTAGTATGAATGGCGGCGGAATGCCCTAAACCATGGAAATTCACCATGGCTTCAGATAAGGCAAAACCATGTTCTGTTGACGTGGATTTTAATATTGCGAGGACTGGGGAAAGTTTTTCACGGGTAAGGGGTTCGTTTTCGCCCACTTCTTGACAGGCTGCCACCAAAATATTGGTTTTTTCTGGCACTTTGAAGCCCGCTTGTTCTGCGATCCATGTGGCAGGTTTTCCCACAACCGCGGCATTTAATTTTGCGTTAGCACAATTTGTACTGTTGGCTTTGACGCCGAAAAGAAATGTTTCTAACAAGGCTTTTTCTTTTTTATTTACAAAGTAAGCACCATAAGACTGCATTTCTGCCACAAATTCATCGTACACCTCTTGATCGACGATGGCGGCTTGTTCAGAGGCACAAATCATACCGTTATCAAAGGCTTTTGACATCACAATATCATGCGTAGCTTGTTTGATATTTGCGCTTTTTTCCACATAAGCAGGTACGTTACCCGCTCCTACGCCAAGAGCGGGTTTACCACAAGAATACGCCGCCTCAACCATCGCATTGCCGCCCGTAGCAAGAATGGTAGCAATGCCAGGGTGTTTCATCAGCGCTGCTGTGCCTTCCATCGACGGGGTTTCAATCCATTGAATACAATGTTCTGGCGCCCCCGCTGCAACGGCAGCCTCATAGACTACGCGTGCCGCATGAGCAGAACATTGTTGTGCAGAAGGATGGAATGCAAAGACGATGGGGTTACGGGTTTTTAGCGAGATAAGGGCTTTGAAAATGGTGGTGGACGTCGGGTTGGTCGTTGGGGTAATTCCGCAAACCACGCCAACAGGGTCTGCAATTTCGGTGATCCCTGTGACATCATCCTCACTGATCACCCCCACGGTTTTCAAATTCCGCATATTGTTGACCACATATTCACAGGCAAACAGATTTTTGGTGGCTTTATCTTCAAATACCCCGCGCCCCGTTTCTTCATAAGCGTGCATCGCAAGCACCCCATGTTGATCTAAAGCAGCTACTGAGGCTTTTGCCACAATGTAATCCACTTGCTGTTGATTGAGCTGACGGAATGCTTCTAATGCCAGCAATCCTTTTTCAACCAGTACATTCACTTCTGCTTGTGCTGGGCTGATTTCAATTTCAGCAGTATGACTCATCATAATTTCTCCTAATTTTCCAAATATAAATTATTTAAACTGAAAAAATTATATTCAATTCACTACCTGAAAAGTAGTAAATTTGGCAAAATCCGCGCAAAGTGTGATTTTGATCAACTTTTTTTGGTGTGTTTGTTTTCTGTACAATATTTTTTCTCTCCCCTCTTTCTTTCTTGGCAAAGATCGAGGATACTATCGCCCCTTTTCATCAGCTTATTTTTATTTACATTTAAGGAAATTTTTTATGTCATCATCAAAAGATAAATACGCCAATCCGGGTCCATTAGGTTTATGTGGTTTCGCGTTAACAACCTGGTTACTGTGTTTAATTAATGGGGGCTTTTTTGATACACAAAGTATTGGTTTAGTGCTTGGTATGGCGTTTGCTTTTGGCGGTACGGCACAAATGATTGCAGGTATGTTTGAATATAAAAAAGGCAATACTTTTGGTTTTACTGCATTTATTAGCTATGGTGCATTTTGGTGGTCATGGGCATTATTTACCGTCTTCTTCAAAGGTAATACGCCAGCAACTTTTATCGGTTGGTATTTAGCCGTTTGGGGTACCTTCACACTCATGATGTTTTTCGCTACGTTTAGTAAACCGCGTGCATTACAAGCGATTTTCTTCTTCTTAACCTTAACTTTCTATGCGTTAGCCATTGGTGATGCGACCGGTAATCACAGTATCGTGAATATCGGCGGATATTTAGGGCTAATCACCGCACTTTGTGCCTTCTATTTAGCCGCTGCAGAAATGTTCATTGACTCTTACGGTCGTGAAATTTTACCTATCGGTGCGAAAAAATAAGATAACCAACTGAAGGGAGCAATTGCTCCCTTTTTCTTTGTTCTTTCTGTCAGGCTAAACCCGATGATCACTTCCCTTTTCTGCTCTAATCCGCATCATTAAACTGTTTGCTTTCCCATTATTGTCGGACTATATTGATGATTGAGAATGTACGCCGTATCTCATTATTGGATGTCAATTCTTTAATAAGTAGAGGGTCGTATTTATGAAAAAATGGATACTCATTTCAAGTTTAAGTTTAGGACTTTGTTATTCGGTTTCTGCAGTCGCATTTAGTGAAAAAAATGTGGAAGTTTATAGTCAGGCAATGAATAAAAATATTCCCGTCACGATTGTGTTACCGGAAGGTTATGCAAGCAGTAACAAATACAGCACCATTTATACCTTACACGGTTGGTCCGGGAATAATCGTAATTACCCCGAGAAAACCGGGCTTGGCCAGTTAGCGGATCAATACAATGTGATTTATGTATCGCCAGATGGCAATTATGACAGTTGGTATGTGGATAGCGAACTGAAAAAAGACTCAAAATATTATACCTTTGTAGCAAAAGAATTGGTGGATTACGTGGATAAACACTATGCTACTCACACAGATAAAACACAACGCGCGATTACGGGATTGAGTATGGGCGGCTTCGGTGCCTTGTATATTGGGATTAAAAATCAAGATCGCTTTGGCAATATCGGCAGCATGAGTGGTGGCGTGAATATTGAACAGTATAAAAACAATTGGGGGATTAGTGCAGTCGTGAATAGCAATTGGCAAGATTACAATATCAAAGATCTCGCTCATGGTCTCATTTTTACCAAGAGCAATATCATTTTTGACTGCGGTGTCGATGATTTCTTTATTGAGCCAAACCGAGCATTACACCAAAAACTATTGAATTTGAATATTCCTCATCATTACACCGAAAAACCGGGCGGGCATTCGTGGGTTTATTGGAAAGATTCTATTGCGTTACATACGCATTTCTTTAGTCAGAAATTTGAACAAGCTAAAGCGAAATAAGTGAAATGAAAAAAGAGGCAGATTGATCTGCCTCTTTTATTTTTCGTACCAAATTTGGTTGATATACAGTATCACCAAGCCGGAGGGCGTCTCGACTTTAATCTCATCATCAATGGATTTGCCAATTAAGGCACGCGCCACGGGCGAGTCAATCGAGATCCAATTTTTCGCGGGATCAAATTCATCACAGCCGACGATACGGTAGTGTTTTTCTTCTCCCGCTTCATTTTCGAGGGCGACCCACGCACCAAAAAAGACTTTGCCTTCTTGTTTAGGGTGATAATCCACAATTTGCAAGACTTCTAAGCGTTTGGTTAAAAAACGCACACGACGGTCGATTTCGCGTAAACGGCGTTTGCCATAAATATATTCCGCATTTTCACTACGATCGCCTAACGCCGCGGCATCTGACACCGCTTGGGTTACTTTCGGACGTTCATCTTTCCATAAGAATTTGAGTTCTTGATCTAAGGCATTCCAGCCAGAACGTGTGATGTAATTTGATTTTGCCATACTGTCCACCCATCTAAAAAGATAGGATTATTCTACCGCATTGGACGCCTTTGGGGTAAGCGCGCAGGCTATTTTTTATTTTCCGCTTTTCTGTATAATGACCCTTTTATGATAAGTAACGATTTGACAAGGAATCTGAATGAAAAAGTGCATTGCATTCATGGCAATTTTAGCCTTATCGCTCAGCGCAATCAGTGAGGCGAAAGGCGGTCGTGGAGTGCGTTCGAGTGGGCATTCTCGCCCTGTTGCGACAAAACCTGCGCCAGCACCGAAACAAACGCAAACCCAACAACAAAGCCAGCAACCTGATGCGACCTTTGGTCAACAAAATATGCAAAATACGGTGACGAATACACCGAACAACCCAAATAATCGTTTAGCTAGCTTTGCGATGGGGGCTGCAGCGGGTTACTTATTAAGTGAAGTGTTGTCACCAACAGAAGCCCAAGCGCAAACGGCAACAGATCAACCTTTACAACCGCTGAATGCACAACCCAACCAGAGTGCTGTTGCCACCTTTAAAGCCTTGGATCAGAGTAATCCCGCTTGGGTCGGTATGGCGGGCGAACAAAATTTATTTTGCTTAAATGGCGCACTGTATTTGGTCAACAAAAATAACCATCAAATAGGTGCAGTCACGGATAATCAGGCACAAGCGATTGCTTGTCAGGTCACACAATAACCTATGCTAAAAGCGGGCAGCAGCTCGCTTTTCTTACTTTTATTTTCTGAGTGTTACATTATGCTTAATCAACAAATCAGCCAAATTATTGCCACAGAACTCACTGTTCAACCGCAACAAATTCTCGCCGCTATCCAATTAGTCGATGACGGCAACACGATTCCGTTTATTGCACGTTATCGTAAAGAAGTGACGGGGGGATTAGACGATACCCAACTGCGCCATTTTGAAACCCGTTTAATTTATTTGCGTGAATTAGAAGATCGTCGCCAAACCATTTTGAAATCCATTGAAGAACAAGGCAAATTAACTGACGATCTCCGTAACCAAATTCAACAAGTCCAAAGCAAAACCGAATTAGAAGATTTATATCTCCCCTATAAACCAAAACGCCGTACCAAAGGGCAAATTGCCATTGAAGCAGGTTTGGAACCGTTGGCGGATTTACTTTGGTCACAGCCTGAAAATGACCCAGAAACCACCGCTCTTTCCTTTGTTGATGCCGAAAAAGGCGTGGTGGACAGCAAAGCCGCATTAGACGGGGCAAAATACATTTTAATGGAGCGTTTCGCCGAAGATGCTGCCTTACTCGCCAAAGTGCGTGCTTATTTACAACAAAGTGCGGTCATTTTTTCTAAAGTTCTAGAGGGCAAAGAAGCTGAAGGGGCAAAATTCCAAGATTATTTTGATCACCAAGAATTACTCAAAAATGTCCCTTCACACCGTGCCCTTGCCATGTTCCGTGGTCGTAACGAAGGCATTCTGCAATTAGGCTTAAATGCCGATCCCGAACAAGAAGAAGGCGTGCGTCAAAGTTACTGTGAAGAGATTATCCGCAACCATTTGGGCGTGCGTTTCAGTGGTCAACCTGCGGATAAATGGCGTGAACAAGTGATTGCGTGGACGTGGAAAATAAAAATCGCCTTACATTTAGAAACCGAATTAATGGCAAGTCTGCGTGAAAAAGCGGAAGACGAAGCTATTGATGTGTTTGCTCGCAATCTGACCGCACTTTTAATGGCTGCACCAGCCGGAGCGAAAAATACCATGGGCTTGGACCCGGGCCTGCGTACTGGGGTGAAAGTTGCTGTTGTGGATAACACGGGGAAATTACTGGCTACCGACACGGTTTATCCACATACGGGACAAATGGATAATGCGATGGCAACGATTTACCGTTTGATTAAAGCACATCAAGTGGAACTGATTGCGATCGGTAACGGCACCGCATCTCGTGAAACCGAACGCTTTGCCAAAGAGGTGATTAACGCTATTGAGGGCAACAAACCACAAACAGTGGTAGTGAGCGAAGCGGGTGCCTCTGTGTATTCTGCCTCTGAATTAGCGGCAGCAGAATTCCCTGAGCTAGACGTGTCCTTGCGTGGGGCGGTGTCCATTGCTCGTCGCTTGCAAGATCCCCTTGCTGAGTTGGTGAAAATTGAGCCGAAAGCCATTGGCGTAGGGCAATATCAGCACGATGTTAACCAAAGCCAATTAGCCCGTAAACTTGATGCGGTGGTGGAAGACTGCGTAAATGCGGTGGGTGTGGATTTAAATACTGCTTCCGCTGCGTTACTGGCTCGGGTGGCGGGGATGACCAAAACCTTGGCGCAAAATATTGTTGCCTATCGTGATGAAAACGGGCGCTTTGACAGCCGTGATCAGCTGAAAAAAGTGCCACGTTTAGGACCAAAAGCTTTCGAGCAATGTGCTGGCTTTATGCGAATTGCAGCAGGGAAAAACCCACTGGATGCCTCAGGCGTACACCCTGAAGCTTATCCTGTGGTGGAAAAAATCCTCCAAGCCACAGAACAATCTATCCACGATTTGATGGGTAATGCCAGCGCCGTGCGTCAGCTCGATGCGAAAAAATTTATTGATGACCAATTTGGTTTACCAACGGTACAGGATATTTTCAAAGAGCTTGAAAAACCGGGACGTGACCCGCGTGGTGAATTTAAAACCGCCACTTTTATGGACGGTGTAGAAGACATCAATGACTTAAAAGCCGGTATGATTTTAGAAGGCACGGTCACCAATGTGACCAACTTCGGTGCCTTTGTGGATATTGGCGTGCATCAAGATGGCTTAGTGCATATCTCCTCACTTTCTGACAAATTCGTGGAAGATCCTCACCAAGTGGTGAAAACGGGCGACATCGTCAAAGTGAAAGTGCTTGAAGTGGACGTGCCTCGTAAACGTATCGCTCTCACTATGCGTTTAGAGGAAAAGCCGGTGGATAAAAACGTGGCGAAAACTGACCGCACTTTATCCGCCAAACCTCGCAGCAATCCACCAACTAAAGGGCGTGATCGCAACACCGCTAACAGCGCGATGGGTAATGCTTTTGCCGATGCGTTGAAGAATTGGAAGAAATAATAACGAATTAACCCTAAAAACAAGGAAAAAGAATATGACAAGTGCACAACAACGGGCGGAGCTCCAACGTCGAATTTGGCAAATCGCAAATGATGTACGCGGTTCTGTGGATGGTTGGGATTTTAAGCAATATGTGTTAGGCACGCTGTTTTACCGCTTTATCAGTGAACATTTTGCCAGTTTTGTGGAAGACGATAGTTTTCGTTATGCCGAGATGTCGGACAGTGACATTGCTGAGGAGGTCAAAGCAGATTTAATTAAAACCAAAGGTTATTTCATCTACCCCAGCCAGCTGTTTGAAAATGTAGTGAAAACGGCTCACAGTAACGAAAGTTTAAATACGGATTTGGCGAAGATTTTCCAAGCCATTGAAAGTTCGGCACAGGGTTACCCTTCAGAGCAGGACATCAAAGGTTTATTTGCGGATTTTAATACGACTTCTAATCAACTGGGAAATACTGTTGTAGCCAAAAGCAAGCGTCTCGCAGCGGTATTAAAAGGTGTTGCTGATTTGGATTTTGGCGAGTTTGCTCATAATGAAATCGATCTTTTCGGCGATGCCTACGAGTATCTCATTTCTAACTATGCGGCAAATGCGGGAAAATCAGGCGGTGAGTTTTTCACGCCACAAAATGTCTCAAAACTGATCGCAAAATTAGCCCTACACGGACAAAAAACCGTCAATAAAATTTACGATCCTGCTTGTGGTTCAGGGTCATTATTGTTGCAAGCGAAAAAACAATTTGATGATCACATTATTGAAGAGGGCTTTTTCGGACAAGAAATTAACCATACCACCTACAACCTTGCTCGTATGAATATGTTTTTACACAACATTAACTACGACAAATTCCATATTGAATTAGGTGATACCTTAATTGATCCCAAACTTAAAGATGATAAGCCGTTTGATGCCATTGTGTCTAACCCGCCTTATTCGGTGAAATGGATTGGTAGCGATGATCCGACGTTGATTAATGATGACCGATTCGCTCCTGCCAGTGTACTTGCCCCGAAATCGAAAGCAGATTTTGCCTTTATACTGCATGCCTTGAGCTATCTTTCTGCCCGTGGGCGTGCGGCAATTGTCACCTTCCCTGGGATTTTCTATCGCGGTGGAGCAGAACAGAAAATTCGTCAATATTTGGTGGATAACAACTTTGTGGAAACGATTATTTCTCTTGCCCCAAACCTGTTCTACGGCACCTCGATTGCGGTGAATATTCTCGTGCTAGCAAAACACAAAACCGATACTAAAATCCAGTTTATTGACGCGAGTCGTTTCTTTAAAAAAGAAACCAACAATAATGTGCTAACCGATGAACATATTGCTGAAATTGTTAAGCTGTTTGCAGATAAAGCTGATGTTGCCCATGTCGCACAATCTATTGATTATGAAAAAATCAAAGCCAATGACTACAACCTTTCCGTGAGTTCTTATGTCGAAGCAGAAGACACTCGAGAAGTGATTGATATTGCCGTATTAAATCAAGAAATCCGAGAAACGGTCTCCAAAATCGACCGCTTGCGTGCCGAGATTGAAGAGATTGTGGCGGAGATTGAGGGATCGTAATTCAATTAACTTTCGTAGGGGGGAGGAGATAGCCTGCGTGTTAGAAGTTGAGGGTAACAATATCCAAAATGGGAAGTATTAAAAATACTGATCGTGATTGGTGGCTTAAGGACATCCTTTGTGACTACAGGTGAATATATAGATTAGGAGACTGAATAATGCTAATAAAAGCAAGTGAATTTTTGCTTTATTGCAGTGACGATGAAAGTGTTCGTCTTAATGTATTGATAAAAGATGAAAATATTTGGCTGACACAAAAAGCAATGGCAGAACTATTTGATGTGAATCCACCTGCGATTAACAAACATTTGAGCAATATTTTTGCCGAGGGAGAATTGGAGCAAGAATCAACTATTTCCAAAATGGAAATAGTTCAACAGGAAGGTCATCGGCAAGTTAAGCGTTCATTGGATTTTTACAATCTTGATGTCATTATTTCTGTTGGTTATAGGGTTAATTCGGCTAAAGCCACTCAATTTCGTATTTGGGCAACTAAAACGCTAAAAGACTATATGCTCAAAGGCTTTGTACTTGATGATGAACGGTTAAAACAGGGTAAAACAGTTTTTGGCAAAGATTATTTCCGTGAGCTTTTGGACAGAGTTCGTTCCATTCGAGCGAGCGAAAGACGGATTTGGCAACAAATTACCGATATCTATGCGGAATGTAGTCATGATTATGATGTAAACTCGCTAACAACGAAAAACTTTTATGCCATGGTGCAAAACAAATTTCATTTTGCGATAACAGGGCAAACGGCAGCAGAAATTATTTATCACAAAGCAAATCATCAGCAACAAAATATGGGACTAAAAACGTGGAAAAACGCGCCTGACGGCAGAATTTTGAGCCAAGATGTGATTGTGGCGAAAAATTATTTAGATGAAAAGCAAATCCGTCAGCTAGAAAGAGCAGTGGTTGGTTATTTTGACTATATTGAGGATTTGATCGAACGGGAAAACGTATTTGATATGCAGCAATTTGCACAAAGTGTTGATGAGTTTTTAGCGTTTCGCCGTTACGATATTTTGCCCGATAAAGGTAAGGTATCAAGTGAGGTTGCAAAACAAAAAGCTAAGGATGAATACGCCATTTTTAACCGCACACAAAAAATCTTATCCGATTTTGATAAAGAAATTGAGAAGTTAAATGAACAAAAAGATTAATATAGATAGAGCTTGCCAGCCTATTATTTAAATGTTCGATGTTGACTGATGGGTAAGAATGTCCATCCTACAAGTGCGGTAAAAAATTTAAAAAAAGGAAAGACTAAAATGGCGAATATAAATATTCTTCAGATGATTGAACAGTGTCAGGTTGAGTGGAAGACGTTGGGATCTGTTCTTGTAAGAACTAAAGGAACTAAAATTACCGCTGGAAAAATGAAAGAACTACACAAAAATGATGGCGAAATAAAAATATTTGCAGGCGGTAAAACATTTGCTTTTGTACATAAAGGGGATATTCCTGATAACGATATAAATAATCAACCTTCTATCATTGTCAAATCTAGAGGAATAATTGAATTTGAATATTACGACAAGCCTTTTTCTCATAAAAATGAGATGTGGTCTTACTATTCAAATAATGACGATATTAATATTAAATTTATCTATCATTTTCTTAAACAAAATGAACCTCACTTTCAACAAATTGGCTCAAAAATGCAAATGCCACAAATTGCAACGCCAGACACAGATAAATTTTTAATCCCAATCCCCCCACTTCCAATCCAAAAAGAAATTGTAAAAATACTTGACAAATTCACAGAGCTGGAAGCTACGCTGGAAGCTACGCTGGAAGCTGAATTATCCCTGCGTGAAAAACAATATACATTCTATCGTGATCACTTATCAACTTTTGGTGATGATTTGGAATGGAAGTGTTTGGGGGAGGTTGTTCCGTTACAACGTGGTAAAAGATTAGTTAAAAATCAATTATTAGAAAATGCTAAATATGCAGTATTTCAAAATAGCCTACAACCTTTAGGATATTTTAGTGAAAGCAATTGCCGAGCATATATGACGTTTATTATTTCCGCAGGCGCTGCTGGTGAAATTGGTTTTAGTAATGAAGAATTTTGGGCGTGTGATGATTGCTATTATTTTGATTGTCCAAAAGAATCACTAAATGATAAGTTTTTGTATTATTTTCTAAAATTAAAACAACATAAGTTATTATCGCAAGTAAGAAAAGCAAGTGTGCCAAGGTTAAGCAGGATTTCTATTGAAAAACTAAAAATCCCCCTCCCCCCACTTGCCACTCAACAAAAAATCGTGGACATTTTGGATAAATTTGAGACGTTAACTCATTCCATCACGGAAGGCTTACCCAAAGAAATTGAATTACGCCGTAAGCAATATGAATATTATCGGGAGAAATTATTAACATTTCCTAAGCAATAAAAACGAGATGAAAATGACAGACTTGATTATTTATAACACTGATTACGGTAAATCGAATGCTGTTCTACTTGTTGTAGATAATGAAGTGTGGCTAACACAAAGTCAGCTTGCTGAACGTTTGACACCTCTGTTAAAAATATCGACTTGCATATCAAAAATATATTACAAGACAATGAATTAGATGGAAATTCAGTTATTAAGGATTATTTAATAACTACCTATCAGGAATATGAACAGTTTGATTATGTCCGAAAACAATCCAAAAATGTTAGCCGATGTGGAGGATTTGAGGGAGTTGTAAGAATTGGAAATTGGTCTAAAAAATAACTCATAAAAGTTCTAAAGGAGAAGGTTAGATGATTATTTATCTTACTGGTAATAATTTATTCAACTTTAATGAAATCAATTTTGATAAAAAAGTTAATTTTATTTTTGGTAAAAATGGGTGTGGTAAATCTACAATTACTAAATTAGTAAAAGAGCAGTGCAACAACTATGATGTCAGAATATTTCAGGGTTTTGAAAGTGTTGTTAGTGCAAATAATAGTTTAGAAACTGTAGTTTTAGGAGAAGAAAACACTGATATTAATAATAAAATTGAAGAGAAGCGAAGAGAAATCATAAGAATTGAACAGAGTATCATCGCTATTAAAAATAACATTTCGGAAAATGAAGAATATCCTGATAATTTATGGAGTAAGCGCAATTTAAAAGAAAAAGCGCATAAAGATCAAAAAGATAAAATAGATCATTTTTGTAGAGAGTCTGCAAAGAAAATCAAAGAGGATGAACAAAAGATAACCTCATCATCGTACAATATTGCAAGTTTTAAAGAAGATATTCCACAGGCAAAACCTTTAAGCGAAGATAGGGTTTCCGAACTAAGAAAATTATTAAATTCTGAAGTTAAAACAGCTAATAAGTTGGAGATTTTGAACTTTTCTTTAAGTGATGAGCTAAATGATGTGAATGGATTGTTAGGGTTAAAAGTCGAAGAAAAAACACGCCTTGTAAGATTGGAAGGAGATCCTATAAAAAAAGCGTTTGCAGGACAGGGGCTACATATTCATAAAGCTGGTGATTTTTGTGCTTTTTGTAATAATCCAGTTTCTGAAGATGTTATTGAAGAGCTTCAAAAATATTTTTCTGCAGATGAAGTAAAAGAATTTAACTCAAAAATAGAAAATAAAATAAATAATGTAGATAAACTCATCCAGGATATTAATAATATGCAGATGGATGTTGATAAATTTTATGTAGATTATCAGTCTAGGGTTGAATATATAAGAATTAAATTTGATAGATTAAAAAATGAATATGTTGCATTTTTAGATAATCTAGCGTCAAGTTTGAAAGAAAAAAAATCTAATTTATTCCAAGAAAGTAGTTTGTTACAGATGAAATATCCTGATGAGATTAATGATGCCATTAATCAATACAACGATATTGTTGATGAAAATAATTCTAGCGATCTCCCTAAGAAAAAGGAAAAAGCAAAATCTGATTTACGACTTGATTTAGTTAGTAAATTCTTATCTGAATTTAAGTATGACATTGAACATACAAATCTAGATAATTTTTTAATGTCATTAAATGATGTTAAGAAGGATATTAATAAAGAAGAGTTAAGAGTAGAAGATTTAAAAAAAGAAATAACTACTATTAATTTAAGTATAAATGTACTCTTATCGAGTACCAAAAATGAAAAAATCCTTGTTCAGAGAGTAAATGAAAAACTTAAGCTATATGTTAACTTTGAATTAATCCATCAAGATGGAAGTAATGATTATAAGGTAAAGTGCTCAAGAAATGGTAGTATAAGAACTGTTCAAGAATTATCGACAGGCGAAAAGAATATTATTGCTTTTTTATATTTTATTGAGAAAATCAATGAATCATTAGATAGTAGACCAAAATGCATTGTTTTTGATGATCCAATGAACTCCAATGATGATACTGTTCAGTATTTAATTATAGAAGAATTGCAAAAACTAAAAGATAAAAAAATCACAGATAATGAAAGAATCATTATTTTAACCCATAATATACATTTTTATTTAAATGTTAAATTTGGTTGTAGTTATACATATAATAATTTTTATCATCTTGTTAGAGATGGAAAGAATACCATTTTAAATAAAATTCATAAAAAAGAGGATGATTTTGATACTAGTTATTCTGCTCTTTGGAAAGAGCTAAAGATTCTTTATGGGAAAGATGATATAAGTGAAAATATGTTATTAAATCCAATTAGAAGAATTATTGAAACATACACCAAATTTAATGGAACAACACAGAGTGATTTTTTCAAGAATATAAATGGTGCAAGAAAGTTATTTAATGTCAATTCTCACTCTATAGATGATTTAGAAGCTGAGCTAAATGGAAAAACAAAACGAGAAATCATAGACTTATTCAAAGAATGTTTTCAACAAAATAATGCAATTAACCATTATACTAAGTTTTTTGGAGTCGAATAATGACCATTCAAACCACCCCCATCACTGAAACCAATAACTTTATTATTCTCGATAAATACACGCCCCTTGAGCAGTCGCAGCATTACCAAACAGAAGCAGATTTAGAGCGTGAGTTAATTGCTGATTTACAAGCGCAAGGCTATGAATATCGTCAGGATTTGAACAGTCAAGCAACACTTTTAGCCAACCTCAGGGAACAATTACAAAAGCTCAATAATGTACAGTTTAGTGATGCGGAGTGGGCAAGATTTTTACTGGAATATCTGGATAAGCCAGCAGAAAATTTGATTGATAAAACCCGTAAAATTCACCACGATTATATTTATGATTTTGTGTTTGATAATGGGCGGATTCAAAATATTGCCTTGTTAGACAAAAAACATATTCAACGCAATTTTGTGCAAGTGATTCATCAATTTGAGCAAACTGGCACGCAAGCGAATCGCTATGATGTGACAATTTTAATTAATGGCTTACCTTTGGTTCAAATTGAGTTGAAAAAACGAGGGGTGGCGATTAAAGAGGCATTTAACCAAATTCATCGTTATACAAAAGAAAGTTTTAATCACGACAGCTCCCTATTCAAATTCCTGCAAATTTTTGTCATCTCAAATGGCACCAACACCCGTTATTTTGCCAATACTACCAAGCGAGATAAAAACAGTTTTGATTTCACGATGCATTGGGCAAAATCCGATAATACATTGATTAAAGATTTGAAAGATTTTACTGCCACTTTCCTCTCAAAAAATACTTTGCTTAATGTTCTGATCAATTATTCGGTGTTTGATACCACCAATACTCTATTAATTATGCGTCCGTATCAAATTGCTGCCACCGAGCGTCTTTTGTGGAAAGTAAAAAGTGCTTATCAGGCAAAAAATTGGAGTAAACTTGAAAGTGGTGGCTATATTTGGCACACCACGGGGTCGGGCAAAACTTTAACGAGTTTTAAAGCCGCGCGTCTTGCAACAGAACTGGATTTTATTCAGAAAGTCTTTTTCGTGGTGGATCGCAAAGACCTCGACTATCAAACGATGAAAGAATATCAGCGCTTTTCGCCAGATAGTGTGAATGGTTCCAACAGCACTGCGGGGTTAAAACGTAATATTGAGAAAGAAGATAATAAAATTATTGTCACCACTATCCAAAAGCTCAATAACCTGATGAAATCAGAAGACGATTTAGCCATCTATCAAAAACAAGTGGTGTTTATTTTCGATGAATGTCATCGTTCTCAATTTGGTGAAGCGCAAAAAAACCTCAAGAAAAAATTTAAACAGTTTTATCAATTTGGTTTTACTGGGACACCAATCTTTAAAGATAAAAATGCACTTGGTGATCAAGGCACAGAAGAAGTGTTTGGCAATCAATTACATTCTTATGTGATTACAGATGCTATTCGTGATGAGAAAGTGCTGAAATTTAAAGTAGATTACAATGATGTCCGCCCTAAATTCAAATCTTTTGAAACTGAAAAAAATCTGGAAAAATTGACCGCACTTGAAACCAAGCAAGCCTTATTACACCCTGAACGTGTATGTGAAATTACACAATATATCCTCAATAATTTTAAACAGAAAACCCATCGTTTAAATGCAACGGGTAAAGGGTTTAATGCGATGTTTGCGGTGAGTAGCGTTGAGGCAGCGAAACTCTATTATGAAAGCTTTAAAGCATTACAACAAGGCGTAAAAAATCCACTTAAAGTTGCCACTATTTTCTCTTTTGCTGCGAATGAGGCACAAGATGCAGTAGGTGATATTGAGGACGAAAGTTTTGAACCAAGCGCAATGAATAGCTCTGCCAAAGAGTTTTTGCAAGGTGCTATTGATGACTATAACTACCTTTTTCAGACCAATTATGGCGTGGAGAGTAACGCTTTCCAAAATTATTATCGAGATCTAGCCAAACGCGTCAAAAACCAAGAAATTGATTTGTTAATTGTAGTGGGGATGTTTTTAACCGGTTTTGATGCGCCTTGTTTAAATACGCTCTTTGTAGATAAAAACTTGCGTTATCACGGTCTGATTCAAGCCTATTCCCGCACTAATCGGATTCTCAATGCCAACAAAACCTTTGGTAATATCGTTACTTTCCGTGATTTAGAGCAAGCCACCATCGATGCCATTACCCTATTTGGTGCGCCTAAGGAGACTAATGTACACAATGTCGTATTGGAAAAAAATTATCAGGCCTATATGGAAGGTTATACCGATGAACTGACTGGTGAGGTACGCCGAGGTTATTTGGATGTGGTGCAAGAGTTACAGGCGCGCTTCCCTGACCCTGCTGCGATTGAAACAGAAAAAGAGAAAAAAGACTTTGTGAAATTATTTGGTGAATACTTGCGTCTTGATAATATTCTGCAAAATTATGATGAGTATGTCGCTTTACAAAAACCTGTTGTGCCTATTGCTAATCAAGTGGAAGAACCTTCTGCGGAATATGTTGCTAAGTCTGAACCCTCGATCATGCCACTGACGCCTCACCAAGTGCAAGATTATCGATCTACCTATAACGATATTCGCGATTGGTTACGTCGTGAAAAAGCCAATAATAATGCCACGCAACTCACGATAGATTGGGATGATGTGGTGTTTGAAGTGGACTTATTAAAATCACAAGAAATTAATTTAGACTATATTCTAGAATTGATTTTCGAACAGCATAAGAAAAATCAAAATAAACCTGCGCTCATAGAGGAAATGCGTAAAATGATTCGTGCGAGTGTCGGGAGTCGTGCAAAAGAAAGTTTAGTCGTGGACTTCATTAATCAAACTAATCTTGATGCGATCCCTGATAAAGCGAGTATTATTGATGCCTTCTTTGCTTTCGCGCAAGCAGAGCAGCAAAAAGAAGCGAAAGCCTTGATTGAGTCTGAAAATTTAAATGAAGAAGCGGCGAAACGTTATCTCGCGATCTCACTCAAACGTGAATATGCCAGTGATAATGGTACAGAGCTACACGCGGCTTTGCCAGCACTTAGTCCTTTAAATCCTGAATATCGCACCAAAAAACAAACGGTATTCCAAAAAATTTCGGCATTTATTGAGAAATTTAAAGGGGTTGGCGGTAAAATTTAATGATGCTGTTAATAATGAGATAAAAAATGAACAAAATCACCTTCTTCACCCGCTTTGAACAGGATATTCTGGCGGGGCGTAAAACTATCACCATTCGTGATAAATCTGAATCGTCTTTTCAGCCAAATCAAATCTTGGCAGTTTATACCAATGAAACGGATCGCTTTTTTGCCAATATCAAGGTGTTATCGGTGACCCCGATTCATTTCGAGTCGTTATCAGAGGTACACGCGCAACAGGAAAATATGACGCTCCCCGAGCTTCGTCAGGTGATTAAGGAAATTTATCCACAAGAGGATTGCTTTTGGGTGATTGCGTTTGAGTTGGTGGATTAATACCCCATATAAACAAAGTGCGGTCAATTTTGTTAAAATATCGACCGCACTTTTTCACGATTAAGGCGTACTACTCTTCCTCTTTTTCCCATTCGAGCGCACGTTTGACTGCTTTTTTCCAGCCTTTATAACGGCGAGTGCGTTTGGCTTCATCTCCATCGGGAACAAAAGTTTTTTCGATGCTGGCTTTATCACGCAATTCATTAAGATCTTGCCAGAAACCCGTCGCAAGACCCGCAAGATAGGCGGCACCTAATGCCGTGACTTCTTTCACTTTTGGTCTTTCCACTTTGGTGGCGAGGATATCCGCTTGGAACTGCATTAAGAAATTATTTTCCGTTGCTCCACCGTCCACGCGTAGCGCTTGCAGTGTTTGTCCTGAGTCAGATTGCATCGCCTCTAGCACATCACGAGTTTGGTATGCGATGGATTCTAAGGTGGCGCGCACAATGTGGTTGCGATTTGCACCACGTGAAAGCCCAAAAATGGCACCACGTGCATAGGGATCCCAATAAGGTGCACCTAATCCGGTAAAGGCAGGTACTACATAGACACCATTACAATCAGGTACTCGGGTGGCAAAATATTCTGAGTCATAGCTATCATGCACAATTTTGAGTTCATCGCGTAGCCATTGAATGGATGCCCCGCCCATGAAGATGGAGCCTTCGAGAGCATATGCAGGCTCACCTTTAGCATTACAGGCAATGGTGGTTAATAAGCCATTTTGTGATTGTACGGCTTTGTCGCCCGTATGCATTAACATGAAACAACCGGTGCCATAAGTGTTTTTCGCTTGTCCCGCATTAACACAAAGATGACCATATAAAGCCGCTTGTTGATCGCCTGCCATACCGGCTACAGGAATACGCACGCCACCTTTGCCACCGATATTAGTTTGACCATATATTTCGGAAGAATTACGCACCTCAGGCAACATAGCACGTGGGATACCTAAAATCGCCAGCATGTTATCGTCCCATTGCAGAGTATGAATATTAAATAACATCGTCCGTGAAGCGTTAGTGTAATCGGTGACATGTGCACGCCCTTGAGTTAATTTCCATACTAGCCAAGTATCCACCGTACCAAAAAGTAATTCGCCCCGTTCGGCTTGTTCCCGCGCCCCTTCTACATTATCCAAAATCCATTTAATTTTGGTCCCAGAAAAGTAAGGATCTACCACTAAGCCCGTTGTTTGACGGATATAGTCTTCGTAACCATCTGCTTTCAGTTTATCAGTTATCTCAGTCGTACGTCGGCATTGCCACACAATGGCATTGTAGATTGGCTTACCGGTTTCTTTTTCCCATACAATCGTGGTTTCACGCTGATTAGTGATGCCAATTGCCGCGATTTGATCAGCAGTGATACCGGCTTTGGCGACCACTTCATTTAAGGTGGAGCTTTGTGTTGCCCAAATCTCCATAGGATTATGTTCAACCCAGCCCGCCTGTGGATAAATTTGCGTAAATTCACGTTGGGCAATTTCAACAATATTCGCATCGTGATCAAGGAGAACTGCTCTTGAACTTGTTGTGCCTTGATCTAGGGCAATGATATATTTTTTATCTGTCATCATATTTTTCCTCTGTTTAAATGAACGTGAATTATTCGCAATGACAAGGTAAGTTTTTGCCGACGAATTTGGTATAAATCCAACCGCCAAAAAGCCCACCCAGGATTGGGGCGATAACCGGGATGAAAATATAAGGTATTTCTCTTCCTCCTGTCAGGGCGATTTCTCCCCAGCCGGCAAGTGAAGCAAAGACTTTGGGTCCCAAATCGCGCGCGGGGTTCATGGCAAAGCCAGTTAAAGGTCCCATCGCACCGCCAATGATAGCAATGAGAAAGCCAATTAATAATGGTGCGAGGGGTCCTCTTGGTAACCCATTACCATCATCCGTAAGGGCTAGAATTAATGCCATGAGGACAGCCGTAATCACAAATTCCACGATAAAGGCGTGTAACACGCTAATACTTGGATGGGGGTAGGTTGAGAAGGTGCTGGCGAGCGAAAGACTCTCCGGCGTGCCACGTACCATTTGCTGGGCGATTTCAACATCAATGAAAAGGTTATGGTATAAAAAGTACACTAAAGCAGCGGAACAGAAGGCGCCTGCGAGTTGTGCTAAGATGTAAGGAACGACTTTTTTGCCGTCAAAACAGGCAAACTGCCATAACGCGATTGTGACAGCGGGATTGAGATGTGCACCAGAAAGACCGGCGGAAGCGTAAACCGCGATTGCTACCCCTAACCCCCACATGATACTGATTTCCCACTGTCCAAAGTTTGCTCCCGCGACTTTTAATGCCGCGACACAGCCTACACCAAAGAAGATAAGTAATGCGGTACCTAAGAATTCGCCAATACAGGCGGCTTTTAATGATTTATCCATGTTGATACTCCTAACAGGATTGTAGTAGAAAATAAATGTGAATGTATGAGATTGGTTAACCTTTTTAGCATGTGAAAAGCGGTCATTTCCGACAATAAACAACATTGTGAAAATTGACCGCTCTTTGTACCTCCTTATTTAATCAAGACAACCTATTCTTTGATTATTTGTTTCTTTTTAAGAACTCAACTCCTGTATCTGGGAAATCTGTGAAGACGCCTGTTGCACCCGCTTTATTTAACAGGGCATCGTACATTTGGTCCACATCAGTGAAGAAGGCAGGTAATGCATCTTTACGGACGGTATAAGGATGTAATTCTAGCTTGTAGTTGGCGAGCTCTTTGACTAATGGGGTATAAACGATATTGCCCACTTTCGATTTTTCGTTGTCGATCAACATATACCAGCCCGGTCCTACACCATCAGCATATTTGGCGACTTCCGCCATCGCACCCGGTTTGAACATCCAGTCATAATCATAGTTGACCCATTTACCTTGTGCATTTTTCTCTTCGGTCTCATGCCAATCGGTGTAAGCGACTAACTGAACGAGCTTGATATCCATGTCCATTTTTGGTAACAGTTCCGTTTTTATCCGTTTTAGCTCGTTAAAGTCGAAGGTTTGTAAATAAACGCGTGAGTCTTTCTTGTCATAACCATATTTTTTCAGCACTTTTAAGGTTTCAGCCGCGATATCTTTGCCTTCTTTATGGTGTAACCAAGGGGCTTTGATTTCAGGATAGATACCAATTTTTTTGCCAGTGGATTTTTCTAAACCTTGAATAAATTCAATTTCATCTTCAAAGGTGTGAATACGGAAATGGGATTGCCAAAGGGGGAAACGGTTTGGGTAAACTTGTACTTGTTTGCCGTTTTCAACTTTGAAGTTTTCTGTCATTTCTAAACTTTGGATTTCTTTTAAGGTGAAATCCACAACATAATAGCGTCCATCTTTTCTCGCTCGATTTGGGAATTTTTTTGCTACATCAGTTAAGCCGTCTAAGAAATGATCATGAATCACAATCAGGCGGTTGTCTTTCGTCATTGCCAGATCTTGTTCTAAATAATCAGCTTGTTGACCAAAGGCGAGGGCTTTGGATTCTAGAGTATGTTCGGGTAAGTAACCACTTGCACCACGGTGTGCAATAATCAATTTATCATCATTTTTCATCATGCTTGAACTTGAACAGGCAGTTAAGGTCGATAGGGCTAATATTGCCACAAGGGTTTTTAGTTTCATAGAAGCATCCTTTTGAATGAGTGAATAGGCATCCTGTTGTGTCACTAATACGGCTGTGTTAAACAGAATGAAGTGTAAAATGATTTCATTGCAATGCGATGATAAAGAAAAAAGGAAGAATCGTGATTCTTCCTTTTTATTCATTTTTATTTGCCGTAATGATCTTCTAAACGAGCTTTATGTTTACTTTCTTCAATCATCGTGATGAACATTAATAAGATAGCGAGTACCCCACCTGCGATCATGACATAGAAACCACCGTCCCAGCCATAATATTCGGCTGCCCAACCAACGACGGCTGATGCAGATACGGTACCACCTAAGTAACCAAATAAACCGGTGAAACCTGCTGATGTTCCTGCCGCTTTTTTCGGCGCAAGCTCAAGCGCATGTAAACCGATAAGCATTACAGGACCATAGATTAAGAAACCAATGGTTGTCATGAGAATGAAGTCCATTAACTGATATGGGTTTTCATACCATGCATGACCTGCATATTTAGCTAATTCAGCTTCTGGTGTTGCTGGGTTTAACCATAATGCTACCACAGCCACAGTGGTTAAAATCATGAAAATGAAACCGGTTAAACCACGTTTACCTTTGAACACTTTATCAGAGACCCAACCACATAATAAAGTCCCCGGAACCGCGGCTAATTCATAAATAGTGTATGCCCAAGCGGTCCCTTTGATGTTGAAGTGTTTCACTTCACCAAGGTAGACTGGTGACCATTTTAAGACACCGTAGCGGATTAAATACACGAATACGTTAGCAATAGCGATATACCAAAGTAGGCGATTTTTTAAGACATAAGTCACGAAAATATCTTTGGTGCTTAAATCATGCTCATAGGTTTTTTCGTTGTAATCGTCTGGGTAATCATTACGCCATTTTTCGATAGGTGGTAAACCACAAGATTGTGGTGTGTCTTTCATCATAAAATAAATTGGAATCGCCGCAATCATGGCTGCAATACCCGGATAATAAAGAGCTTGTTGCCAAACGTCTTTTGCGGTCGCTTCAACACCATGTGTACTGAAGTAAACGGCACTGGCAAGTAACACCATCGCCCCTGGCACCATTCCCCCTAAGTTATGCGCGGTATTCCAAATTGACACGATCGAACCACGTTCAGATTTAGACCACCAATGCACCATTGTACGACCACATGGTGGCCAACCCATACCTTGGAACCAACCGTTTAAGAAAATCATGATGAACATCACAGCAATCCCTGATGTTGCCCATGGCATGAGACCCATCATCGTCATACATAAACCAGATAAGAGCAAACCGAAAGGTAAAAAGACTTTTGGGTTTGAGCGATCGGAAATGGATGCCATAAAGAATTTAGATAAGCCGTATGCCAAACCCGCCCCTGTACCGATAATCCCAAGTTCAGCTTTGTTATACATACCAGCTTCAATCAAGCCTTTTTGTGCTAAATCGAAGTTTGCACGGACGAAATAATAAGCGGCGTAACCAAAAAAGATGCCAGCAAACACTTGCCAACGTAAGAAACGATAGCGTGCATCAATTTTATCCGCGGGAAGTTCCGCAATATGCGGTGCGGGTTTAAATGGACCAATCATACTCTTCTCCAATAGGGTTTAATTAAGATTTTTGACGTTGTTATACTGCGTTCTTTTTACAAGAATCTCACATAAATAATAAGGGAAAAGAAAAAACTGAAAAGCGAAATTGTGCTAATTTGTGAGTGATTTCACAAAAAACATCGCTTATTTGAACTGATTGGAAAATAATTTGTGATATTCGTCACAATTAGGCTTTCTTTTTCGATCAAATGATTGTTTGTTTGTGCGTGTTTAGCCTAAAATGACAGCGAAAGTAATGTTTTTTTGATTGTTTTTTGTTTATGTGGGAGAGGAAAGATGACAATATCACCTCAGATGTATAAAAGTACCGCAGATACAAGCCCGATGACGACGGATGTGATTATTATTGGTGGTGGTGCCACTGGTGCCGGGATTGCGCGAGACTGTGCACTACGTGGTGTGAACTGTGTCTTATTAGAACGGCGGGATATCGCAACAGGCGCCACAGGACGGAATCATGGCTTGTTACACAGTGGCGCGAGATATGCGGTAAACGATCCAGAATCTGCCAAAGAATGTATTGAAGAGAATAAAATTTTACGTCGTATTGCCCGCCATTGTGTTGATGAAACAGAAGGCTTATTTATTACCCTCCCCGAAGATGATCTGTCTTACCAAAAGCAATTTATCCAAAGCTGTACGCAGGCTGGCATAGACGCCATTGCGATTGATCCTGATCTTGCTAAACATTTAGAACCTTCTGTGAATCCTGATTTAGTCGGTGCAGTCGTGGTGCCAGACGGTTCTATTGATCCTTTTCGCTTAACGGCATCCAATATGCTCGATGCAACGGAAAATGGCGCGCGTATTTTTACCTACTGTGAAGTGAAAGACCTCATTCAAGAAGGCGGTCGCGTAATTGGTGTGAGCGTTTACGATCATAAATATAAAATGAATCGTCAGTTTTTTGCCCCAGTGGTAGTCAATGCCAGTGGAATTTGGGGGCAAGGTATTGCGGAATACGCCGATCTGAAAATTCGGATGTTCCCAGCGAAAGGGGCACTACTGGTGATGGGGCACCGTATTAATAAAATGGTGATTAACCGCTGTCGTAAGCCTGCCGATGCGGATATTTTGGTGCCGGGGGATACCATTTGTGTGATCGGAACCACTTCTAGCCGTATTCCTTATGATCAAATTGATAATATGGTAGTGACCCCTGAAGAAGTGGATATTTTATTCCGCGAAGGTGAAAAGTTGGCGCCTTCATTACGTCATACGCGTGTATTACGAGCTTATGCCGGAGTAAGACCGCTTGTCGCCACCGATGACGATCCTTCTGGTCGTAACGTTAGCCGTGGCATTGTGTTGCTTGATCATGCAGAACGGGATGGGTTGGAAGGTTTTGTCACCATTACGGGTGGAAAACTGATGACGTATCGCTTAATGGCTGAGTGGGCAACAGACTTGGTATGTAAAAAATTGAATAAACATGCGGATTGTGTGACAGCAACCCAGCCCTTACCCGGCTCAAGTGAAAGCCGTTTAGAAACCAATAAACGGGTTATTTCATTACCGAGTACGATTCGCTATTCCGCGGTTTATCGGCATGGCTCACGTGCAACGCGATTACTACACTCAGAACGTCTTGACCGCTCTTTAGTGTGCGAATGTGAGGCAGTGACCGCTGGGGAAGTGCGTTATGCCGTTGATGAACTGAGTGTCAATAATTTAGTCGATTTACGCCGCCGTACACGTGTAGGCATGGGAACTTGTCAGGCGGAGTTGTGTGCCTGTCGTGCAGCTGGCTTAATGGCGCGTTTTGGGGTAGCGACACCACGCCAATCAACCACACAGCTCGCCTCTTTTATGGAAGAGCGTTGGCGTGGTATTGAACCAATTGCATGGGGCGAAGCCATGCGAGAAGCGGATTTTACCTCATGGGTTTATTACAGCTTACTCGGTTTAAATGATGTAAAACCGCTTGAACAACAAGCACAGCAAGGGACGGATGACAATGAATTTTGATGTCGTAATTATTGGCGGTGGTCTTGCAGGTTTAACATGTGGCATCGCGTTACAAACACAAGGCAAACAGTGCGTGATCATTAACAATGGTCAGGCCGCGATTGATTTTTCCTCTGGGTCGCTCGATTTATTGGGGCAGTTACCAAGTGGGCGTCAAATCCAATATTTTGAGCAAAACTATACAGCACTTTATCAACAAGCGGCACAGCATCCTTATGCCTTAGTGGGTAAGGATAAAGTGATTGAAAAAGCACGTCAGTTTGAACAACTCGCTCAAACCTTAAATTTAGGGCTTGTGGGCACCTGTGATAAAAATCACTTGCGGGTGACACCATTAGGGGGGCTACGTCCAACCTGGTTATCGCCCAACAGTGTACCAATTGTGACAAATGAAGAGATGTTTCCACATCGTAAGATTGCGGTGCTTGGGATTGAGGGATATCACGATTTTCAACCCCAATTGTTGGCAGAAAATTTAGTGCAACATGCTCAATTTGCTCATTGTGAGGTGATAACGGGTTATTTAAATATTCCAGAATTAGATCATCTTCGTCAGCAATCACGGGAGTTTCGTAGCGTCAATATCGCGCAGTTACTTGAGCATAAATTAGCATTTAGTGATTTAGTGCGCGAAATTCGTGAAGCGGTCAACGGTGCATCAGCAGTGTTTTTGCCCGCGTGCTTTGGGTTAGAAACGCAAGAATTTTTTAGCGCACTTAAACAAGCTACGCAGCTTGAACTTTTTGAGCTCCCGACCCTGCCACCTTCTTTATTAGGAATGCGTCAGCATAAGCAATTAACTCAGCATTTTAAACAGTTAGGTGGCTTGATGATGAACGGGGATAAGGTGATCGCAGCGGATGTACATTATCAGCGTGTGACACAAGTTTATACTCAGTTACACCAAGAGATCCCTATTCAGGCGAAAGACTTTGTATTAGCCAGTGGCAGTTTCTTCAGTAAAGGTCTTGTGGCGGAATTTGAGATGATTCGTGAACCTATTTTTGCCTTAGATTTAGTGGAAAACGATCGTTTCAACTTACAAGATCGAATGACTTGGACGCATTCGCGTTTTTCTGCCCCTCAGCCTTACCAGCAGACTGGTGTTGTCATTGATGAGCATTGCCGCGCAAGAAAGAGCGGTCAATTTTTTGAAAATTTATATGCCATTGGCAATATTGTGGGCGGGTTCAATGGGATTGAGCTCGGTTGTGGTTCTGGTGTTGCGATAGTCACGGCACTTGTGGCGGCAGAACAGATTGGAGGTGAGAAATGAATCTTCAACGCTTGATTGATAACGCCAGACAAGATATGTCGGCTCCGCTCCTACATCATCATATAGATGAGAGCTTTGAGAGTTGTATTAAATGTACGGCATGTACGGCAGTTTGTCCGGTTTCGCGTCAAAATCCCCTTTACCCGGGACCGAAACAAGCGGGACCAGATGGCGAACGTTTGCGGCTAAAAAGTGCGGAACTCTATGATGAAGCACTTAAATATTGTACAAATTGTAAACGCTGTGAAGTTGCCTGTCCGTCCGATGTAAAAATTGGTGATTTAATTGTACGTGCCAGAAATAACAATCTTGAACGGCAAAATAAGCCTTTAATGCATAAGCTGCGTGATGCAGTATTAAGCCATACCGATATCATGGGCAAAATGAACACCCCATTTGCACCGATTGTCAACAGCATTACCGGCTTAAAAGCCACGCGCTTTTTGTTAGAAAAAACCTTAAATGTCAGTAAACATCGTACGTTACCCAAATATTCCTTTGGTTCATTCCGAGGTTGGTATTTGAAAAAAGCCGCCGAACAACAGCAGCTTTACAAAGACAAAATTGCGTATTATCACGGCTGTTATGTGAATTATAACAACCCGCAATTAGGCAAAGAATTAATTCAGGTGTTTAATGCGTTAGATATTGGTGTGATGTTGTTGGAAAAAGAAAAATGTTGTGGTTTACCTTTATCGGTTAATGGTTTCCCGCAACGTGCCAAAAAACAAGCAGAGTTTAACCTTAAATACCTGGGTAAAACCATTGATGAACGTGGTTTAGAAGTCGTAGGCACATCCTCAAGCTGTACCATGAACCTACGTGATGAATACCATCATATTTTAGGCATGGATAACCAAAAAGTGCGACCGCATATTCATATTGTGACCCGTTATCTTTATCAACTTATCCAACAAGGGCGCCAATTCCCGTTCAAAACGTTACCACTTCGGATTGCGTATCATACCGCGTGCCATGTGGAAAAAGCCGGCTGGGCACCGTATACGTTGGCGGTGTTGAAACAGATTCCGGGCCTTGAGATTGTTATGTTACCGTCACAATGTTGTGGTATTGCAGGAACCTACGGCTTTAAATCAGAAAATTATGATGTCGCACAAGCCATTGGTAATCCGTTATTCGATCTGATTAATCAAGGTGGCTTTGATTATATTGTGTCGGAGTGTGAAACCTGTAAATGGCAAATTGACATGTCAACCAATGTGACTTGTTTACATCCAATCAGTTTATTAGCTATGGCATTAGATGCTAACAAATAGGAACTATGCGCTCATGTAGAGCGCTTTTTGGGGGACATTGTCCCCCTTTTTTTATTGGCAAATATGTAATTTGACGTGGTTTGCTTTTAAGATTTCTAAGATCGGTTCAGGCGGCATTTGATCAGTAAAGACCTGTTCAACGTCTGCAATCGAGCCTAAACGCACCATGGCACGTCGTGAGAATTTTGAGTGATCCGTCACTAATAAGGTTTGGCGAGAACTTTCAATAATGGCGCGCTTGACCTGTACTTCATGGTAGTCGTAGTCTAACAGTGAGCCATCTAAGTCAATACCACTGATACCTAAAATACCAAAATCTAAACGGAATTGTGAAATAAAGGCAACGGTTGCCTCACCAATAATGCCTCCATCTTGACGTAAGGAACCACTCGCCAAAATAATATCAAAGCTTTCATTTTGCATTAGGATATAAGCGGCATTAATGTTATTGGTTACAATGCGTAATTTCTGATGATTTAAGAGTGCCTTCGCTACTGCTTCTGGTGTAGTACCAATATCAATAAACAAGGAGGCACCGTTTGGAATTAAGCTGGCAACTCGCTGAGCAATGCAATTTTTCCCTTTCAAGAAGAAGTTTTTCCGATCTTCATAATCGCTGTTTTCTGCCGTAGAGGGCGAGGCGGCACCACCATGGTGGCGACGAATTAAATTTTTTTCCGCCAGCTCATTTAAATCACGACGAATAGTGGGGGGACTGACATCTAAGAGGCTAACGAGTTCTTCCGTACTGACGTAGCCTTTTTGCGTAACAAGATCAAGAATTTTTTGGTGGCGAATAGATTGTTTCATGTAGTGCCTTCATGTTGTGGCTAGTTTTGATTATATTTTATGCTATTTTTATTTGCTGATCATCTTTTTAGTGTGGGCTTTATCGTTGCCCAACCGAGCAGTAAGCCGACAATTAAGCCAGTAATGTGGGCTGTATTACCCATTTCAACCCCAAAGAGTGGGCTGATAAAGCCACTGACAATCCCGACAATCAGCATTAAGGAAAACCCGCTAGGGAGAGTGAAGTCCGCGTTTTTCCCCCACTTATCATAAATTAACACATAGCCTAAGACGGCATACACCACGCCAGATAAGCCAAAAAAGTAAGGTCCGGAGGCAATATTTTGCGCAAAACCACTGAGTAAACCGGCAATTAAAAAGATCTGAAATAATTTGCCTGTACCAAAATAGCGTTCAATTGTATGACCAAACAACCACCACCATAATAAATTAAACAGAATATGCAGGGGAGAAAGATGGACGAAAGTATGTGATAAATAACGCCAAAATTGTGTATCTTGCTGTGTATTCTCAGGATAGTGCATCAAGGTGAGAATACTGTCTTGATAGCCTGTCAGCTGAAAAATATAGATCACAAGGCAGAGCGTAGTAATAAAAAGGGTGAAAGGACCTGTACGTGATCGGCTACGTAATGCACTGAAGGTGAGTCCAGATTGCTGCAACATTCCTTTTAGTGAGGTCGTGGTTGACTGCGTATCTCCACGTTGCCAACTTGCCTGTTCATATTTGGTATGAAAAGGGTCTGCGAGAAAAAGCGGTACTTCCGCAAGGATAGCCTCGAAGTGCGGTGCATGTTGAGGTAAAAAAAGTTGAATTTGTTGACCGTTTTCGTCTTGTATCTCACGCAGTTCCACTTCCACGTTAAATTGTGCACGAATATAATCACGAAAACGAAAAGCCAATGTGGGGATTTCACTACCAAATAAATATCGCATTTGTTATATTCCATAGCTGTATTGAGATGTCATTATTGTAACGAGATGGAGTAAAGAATGGAAAGAGAAAATAAGCCAAAAGGATTTAGTGGGTTTAGTTGGGGGATTGCACTATTTTGTTTGCCAATTTTGCTGTGGCCGTTAGCCTTAACCATTTCACCGAATTTGTTGAAAAATCCTCGCCTGAGTGAAACGGAAACCACGTTGATGTCCGTTTTTTTATGGGCATATCCTTTTGGCTTAGCGTTAATCGCACGGCTTGCGTATCGTCTTAATCAACACAAACCACCTTTTGCACGCGGGCTGTTAGGGCTTAGTGCGGTGGCGTTTTATGGGATGCTGTACTATGTGGCAGGTGGGTTTCATTAATCTATGCGTTCAATTGGTAACCCATCTCGTTCCCAAGCCTCAAACCCGCCGGTTACACTGTACACTTGGGTGTAACCCTGTTCGATCAAATACATTGCGGCACTGCGACTACTGACGCCATGATAGCAAATGACAATGACCGGATGATCATCTTCATATTGCATCTCAAATTCGCCATAGGATTGATTGCTTAAGTGGAAGGCTTGGGCTGGATGGGCGAGAGCAAAGTGTGTTTCATTGCGGATATCTAACAAGGCGGCAGCGTGTTGTTGCACCAGTTGCCAAGCTTGTTGTGGTGAAATTTCAGAAAATGCAGACATAATGATTTTTCGTTGATGTTTAAAAGTTCGGCAATATAACATTTTTCTTACGAAAGACAAAATGACAAGAGCGCACTCAATTTGTGAGTCATTCGTGATTTTTGCTTTTCACATTTTGACCCGCTTGTTTTTTTTCCTTATGATGAACCGATTATTTTTTGTTTAAGGGCAATTTTATGCAATATCTTTTATCGCAAACAGAACAAGGACAACAACTGGGGATCACCGCCAAAATGGCAAATCGACATGGTTTAATTGCCGGGGCAACTGGGACTGGGAAAACGGTTACCTTACGTACCATGGCAGAAGCTTTTAGTGATGATGGTGTGCCGGTCTTTTTAGTGGATGTCAAAGGCGATTTATCTGGTTTAGTCAAAGCCGGTCAATTTCAAGGAAAAATTGCTGAGCGTATTGAGCAATTTGGTTTGGGTGGCGAAGGTTACCTTAACGGCTATCCTGTTTCATTTTGGGATGTGTTTGGCGAAACGGGTATTCCACTTCGCACCACGATTTCAGAAATGGGACCTTTACTGTTATCGCGTCTTTTAAATCTGAATGCCACGCAAGAAGGGCTATTGAATTTAGTGTTCCGTGTTGCAGATGATAAAGGGTTATTGCTGATAGATTTAAAAGATTTACGTGCGATGTTGAAATATGTAGCAGACAATGCCAAAACGTTCCAATTGGAATACGGTAATGTTTCAGCTGCCAGTGTGGGGGCGATTCAGCGTGCCTTGCTTACCCTTGAAAATCAAGGGGCAGCAAATTTGTTTGGCGAGCCAGCCCTGAATTTAGAAGATTGGTTACAAACGCGAGATGGGCGTGGTGTCATCAATGTGTTGAATTCGGAAAAATTAATTAATTCACCAAAAATGTACAGTGCTTTTTTACTCTGGCTTATGTCAGAGTTATTCGAAACTTTACCTGAAGTCGGTGATCCGGAAAAGCCGAAATTTGTGATGTTCTTTGATGAAGCGCATTTATTGTTTGATGGTGCCCCCGCCGTGTTGGTGGATAAAGTGGAACAAGTGGTGCGTTTAATTCGTTCTAAAGGCGTTGGTGTGTATTTTGTAACGCAAAACCCGTTAGATTTGCCGGATACGGTGTTAGGTCAACTTGGTAACCGTGTACAGCATGCCTTACGTGCGTTCACGCCACGCGATCAAAAAGCGGTAAAAGCCGCCGCCGAAACGTTCCGCACTAATCCAAAGATTAATGTGACGGAAACGATCACCAGTCTTGGTGTGGGACAAGCGTTGGTGTCTTTTTTGGATGAAAAAGGGATGCCTACACCCGTCGAAGTGGCGTTTATTTTCCCGCCACGTAGCCAGCTAAAACCGATTGCACAAGAAGAACGTGATGCTTGGGTTAAAGACGATGAGATTTATCCTTTTTACCGTGAATGGATTGATAATGAGTCTGCCTTTGAAGTGTTAAATCAACAAGCAGATCTTGCTGCTGTTGCGCAAAAGCAAGCCGAGCAAGCACAACAAGAAGAGGAAAGTGGTTTAATGGGCAGTTTAAGTCGCATGATTTTTGGTACGAAAAAACGCGGTGAGAAACTGACGGTGACGGAAGAAATTGTCAGTGGTGTGGCGAAATCAGTTGGACGTAGCATTCGTACTCAAGTGACCAAGCAAATCATGCGTGGTATTTTGGGAGCATTGAAGAAATAAAGTGCGGTCATTTTTAGACAAATTTTACAAGACTTGTTGAAACCATCGACAAGAAAAAACGCGGTTTGACTCAATATCAAACCGCGTTTTTGTCTTTTAATGTTTACTTAGAGAAGAAGATTCGCAAACAGTAAACCAAAGCCTAAGCTAAATGCCATACTTAATAAGCCAGGGAGCATGAAGCTGTGGTTGAAAATGAATTTACCAATTTTGGTTGTCCCAGTGGTATCAAAGTCAATAGAAGCAATGATTGGACCATAGTTTGGAATAAAGAAATAACCGTTTACTGCCACAAAGGTACCAATCAAGATCGGTGCAGGGATACCTAATGCAATACCAAGTGGGAATAAGGTGGCGACTGTCGCCCCTTGGCTATTCACTAATACAGATAAGGCAAAGAGTGCAAAGGCAAATGCCCATGGTGCCGTTTCAACGAGGTATTTTACTGAATCTTTGACTTCTACAATATGGGCTTGCATAAGCGTATCACCTAGCCATGCGATACCGAAAATCGCAATGACAGCACGCATACCTGCATGGAAGACCGATCCTTTCGTCACTGCTGTGCCATCAGGTTTACACAACAACATAATGAGTGCACCTGCAGAAAGCATCACGATTTCAATGGTGTGTGCCATCCCCATTGCTTTGCCATCAAAGGTTGGGCGTAAGCTTGGGAACGTCCCCATTAATACCACTAATAATGCGGCAAACAAGAAGATACCTACAGATACTTTTGCTTTATCTGAGATGTCAGCTTCACCAATAGTAGATTGTGCTTGGCTTTCTTTGACGTATTCTGGATCTTGTAATTTGGCTAAATAAACAGGGTCTTGATGTAATTCTTTCCCCATTTTGTTGACAAATAAACAAGCTACAAAAAGTCCTAATACTGTGGCTGGAATGGTGACAGATAAGACATTCCCTAATGTGATGCCCTGTGGCTCGAGAAAGTTCACTACAGCAACCACGGCTGCCGCGATAGGACTAGCCACAATGGCGAATTGTGAAGCAATCACTGCCATAGACAGTGGGCGTTCTGGGCGTACGCCATTATGGCGACTAACTTCCGCGATAACCGGTAGCACAGAATAAGCCACGTGCCCGGTACCTGCCAATACGGTGAAGGTCCAAGTGACAGCCGGTGCCATAAAAGTAATGTATTTCGGATTTTTACGTAAAATACGTGCCGCGATTTTGATCATATAATCTAAACCGCCTGAGGCTTGCATTGCTGCCGCGGCAGAGACAACCGCCATGATCATAAACATCACGTCGATAGGTAAGCCAGCAGGTTTTAAACCAAAGCCAAAGGAGAGAATAGCAAGCCCTAATCCCCCCATAACCCCGAGTCCGATACCGCCAATGCGTGCCCCGACTAAAATACATAGTAAGACTATGCCAAATTGAATGAAGAACATAATGTATCCTTATGTGATAAGTTTGAACGAAGATTGCAGAAAAGACATAATGCGTCGTATTCCTACTCTCGTAGAATCGGGAGTAATATAGCAATAAATAGGTAGGCTATCTATAATGTAGATCAATTAAAATTTGAATACTTTGCTTTGAAAGATATTTAAAGTGCGGTTATACTTAAGCTCTTATTTTAAACTTAATCCTGAGAACAAAATGCAAGAATTTATTCCAATGGCAAAAGCCTTTGCCCAAAACCATACGTTAATGGTACTTGCGTGGGTAATGGTCTTTTTTATGGTCATTTATACTTTTGTGAAAGATTTCACCTCAAAAGTCAAAGTGGTGACAAATGCGGAAGCGGTAAGCTTGATGAATAATGAAGATGCCGTTGTGGTGGATTTACGCTCTATTGATGAATTTGAGCGTGGTCATATTATTAACAGTGTGAATATTTTACCCGCAGAAATCAAAAAGAATAATGTCGGTAAAATTCATCATCATAAAGACACGCCTGTGATTCTGGCTTGCGCAACCGGTATGAGTGCTGGTGCGTCTGCTGAGTTATTAAGTAAACAAGGATTTAACCGTGTTTATACCTTAAAAGAAGGCATTACAGGTTGGCGTTCTGCAAATTTACCTTTAATTAAAAAATAGATCATAAGGATTTAAACATGTCTGAAGAAAATCAAGTGAATGCGGCAGATACACAAGCAACACAACAACCAGTACTTCAAATCCAACGCATTTATGTGAAAGATGTGTCGTTTGAAGCACCTAATCTTCCACATATTTTCCAACAAGATTGGGAGCCAAAACTCAGTTTTGATTTAAGTACAGAAGCGAAACAAGTCGGTGATGATTTATACGAAGTTTGCTTAAATATTTCTGTGGAAACCACCATGGAAAGTTCAGGTGATGTCGCTTTTATCTGCGAAGTCAAACAAGCTGGGATTTTCACCATTAGTGGTTTAGAAGAGATGCAAATGGCACATTGTTTAACTTCACAATGCCCAAATATGCTTTTCCCTTATGCGCGTGAATTAGTATCAAGCTTAGTGAATCGCGGTACATTCCCTGCGTTGAATCTTTCCCCTGTGAATTTTGATGCGTTGTTTATGGACTATTTACAGCGTCAAGAACAAGCTGAACAAACCACAGAAGAAGAAAATAAAGACGTTCATTAATCTATCTCTTTTCGCTCTCGCTGTGAGAGCGAAATTTTATCACTTAATTTATTAAGATGATGTCCAATTACCTCACTTACTTTCATCATTTTTCGGGAGTATAACATGAATACGACTGTAGCCACTTCTCCAATTACGGTACTTGGTGCAGGTTCTTATGGTACCGCATTAGCGATTGCGTTTTCTCGAAATGGTTTCCCTACTTATCTTTGGGGACATGATCCTGTTCACATGCAACGCTTAAGTGAAGAACGTCAGAATAACGCCTTTTTGCCGAATATTTCTTTTCCAGATGCCTTGCATATTGAATCTGACTTAGCCAGTGCCTTAAGCCAATCACGTGATCTGTTAATTGTGGTGCCAAGTCATGTATTTGGGGAAGTGATTGATAAAATTAAGCCCTATTTACGCCCTGATCATCGCATTGCTTGGGCGACGAAAGGGTTAGAGCGCAATACGGGGCGCTTATTGCAAGAAGTGATTGAGGAAAAGCTCGGTACACAACACCCATTAGCGGTGCTATCTGGACCGACATTTGCGAAAGAGCTTGCTGCCGGTTTACCGACCGCCATTGCTCTTGCCTCCAATAATGAACAATTTGCTTTGGAATTCCAAGCACGTATCCATTGCAGTAAGCATTTCAGAGTTTATATTAATCAAGACATGATCGGTGTTCAGCTAGGTGGTGCGATTAAAAATGTGATTGCGATCAGTGCTGGGATGTCGGATGGTATGGGCTTTGGTGCTAATGCCCGAACAGCCTTGATTACCCGCGGTATTGCGGAAATTAGCCGTTTAGGTGCCTCATTAGGCGCGAATCCAAATACTTTTATGGGCATGTCTGGCTTAGGTGATTTGGTGTTAACCTGTACTGACGATCAATCGCGTAACCGCCGATTTGGTATTATGCTCGGTCAGGGCTTTTCAGCTCAAACAGCAATGGACAATATTGGGCAAGTGGTAGAAGGCTTTTATAACGCGAAAGAAGCCTATTTATTAGCACAACGTCAAGGGATAGAAATGCCGATCACAGAGCAAGTTTATCAAGTTTTATTCTGTGGTAAAAATGCACAAGAGGTGGCGGCAAGCCTACTCGGACGTGAGCGCAAAGGGGAATAATAAGGAAAGCAGAACGAGGTAAGTAACATGCCATTAGCGGTTTGGACTGACATCCGTCAGGAAGCAAAAACCTTAGCAGAAAATGAGCCAATTTTGGCTAGCTTTTTTCACGCAACGATTTTGAAACATCATAATCTTGGTAATGCATTAAGCTATATTTTAGCCAACAAATTGGCAAATACGATTATGCCCGCGATCGCCTTGCGAGAAATTATTGAGGAAGCTTATCAAGCGGATCCTGACATCATTGCCAGTGCCGCCTGTGATATCCGTGCGGTGCGTCAACGCGATCCTGCGGTGGAATTATATTCTACGCCACTGTTATATTTAAAAGGTTTTCATGCCTTGCAAAGTTATCGGATTACCCATTATTTATGGCAACAAGAGCGGAAAGCCTTAGCCGTTTATTTACAAAACCAAATCTCGGTCGCCTTTGATGTGGATATTCATCCCGCCGCCAAAATTGGTTGTGGCATTATGTTTGACCATGCGACAGGTATCGTGGTGGGAGAAACCTCGGTGATTGAAAATGATGTGTCGATTTTACAAGGTGTCACCTTGGGTGGTACGGGTAAAGAGTGTGGCGATCGTCATCCTAAAGTACGCGAAGGTGTGATGATTGGCGCTGGGGCGAAAATCTTGGGTAACATTGAAGTGGGACGCTATGCCAAAATTGGGGCAAATTCGGTCGTTTTACAACCTGTCCCTGAATATACCACCGCAGCGGGGGTACCGGCACGTGTGATTGCTCGCGATCAAGCGGCGAAACCCGCTTTTGATATGAACCAATATTTTAATGACGATCATGCCTCTAAGGTGTAATTGAGCAATGAGTTAAAAAGTGCGGTCATTTTCCGCACTTTTTTCTTACTGAAGGCACGTGCCACAAGGATATTTTATGATTAATAAAGAGACACAGCTTTGTATTTCACTGGCAGGTAAACCGGGTAATTTTGGCACGGCGTTCCATAATTACTTATATCAAAAGCTAGGGCTAAACTATATTTATAAAGCGTTCACCACCTCCGATATTGAACATGCAGTAAAAGGTGTTCGTGCGCTCGGCATTCGGGGCTGTGCGGTATCCATGCCCTTTAAAGAAAGTTGTATGCCGTTTCTCGATGAAATATCGGCATCAGCCAAAGCCATTGAGTCGGTGAATACGATAGTGAATGAAGATGGCTATTTAAAAGCCTATAACACCGATTACATTGCGATCAGCAAATTGATTCAACAGTATCAACTTGATAAACATCACAGGGTGATTGTGCAGGGGAGCGGTGGCATGGCGAAAGCCGTTGTTGCGGCGTTTAAAAATGCGGGTTTTCACAATTTGAGTGTGTATGCACGTAATACAACCACAGGGCAGTATTTAGCGAATCTATATGGATATAAATATATCAATCACTTAGAAGGCAATGAAGCATCGATTTTAGTGAATGCAACCCCGATGGGGATGTCTGGTGGAGAGGAAAATACACTTGCTTTCCCTGAAAGCCTGATTGAGCAAGCCAGCAGCATATTTGATGTTGTCGCCTTGCCCGCAGAAACACCATTAATTCAATATGCGAAACAGCAAAATAAGCAGACCATTTCAGGTGCGGAAGTGATTGTCTTGCAAGCGGTCGAACAATTCGAACTCTACACGCATCAACGACCAAGTGAAACTTTGATTGCTGAAGCGGCTGAGTTTGCGCATTCAATCCGTTAATCTTTACATTTTGATTCAATAGGGCACAGTATTGTGCCTTTTTTGTTCTTTTTAGCGAATAAAAAAGCAATCTGATGCTCTTCTCTTTCCTTTCTTGTTTTAGGCTTGTAATATGATGCATCTTATTTTTTGTTGAAAAATAAGATTCGTTACTTTAAGTAAAGTAATTTCCTTTGTTTTATCCTGAAATCGAGAAAGGAGTTCTATTTAAATGATTTCAAGAGGTTGTAAAGTAAATAAATTTTTTGTTGTTTTGATGATGTTTTGCATTCCGCAAGTAGTTTGGGCAAACACAGAAAAAAAGCAAATTGTTTTTTTAGATGAAATTAGTGTGGAGTCGAAAGGTGCTACTTTTCGTAGCGATCCCCTTTCCGGCTTACCAAAACAAAATGACATTTTAGTCAGTAAGCAAAAATTAAAAACAGGTTCCAGTACATTAGGTAATGCGTTAGCAGGTGAACTTAGTGTACATAGTAATCAATTTGGTGGGGGATCCAGTGCACCGGTCGTTCGAGGGCAGGAAGGCGTGCGTTTAAAAATCTTGCAAAATGGTTCTGATGTCATTGATATGTCTCAACTTTCTCCCGACCATGCGATTGGCGTCGATACCTTATTGGCAGAGCAAGTCGAAATTGTTCGTGGTGCTTCAACGTTGTTATATGCCAATGCGTCACCTGCTGGTGTGATTAATGTAGTAGATAAACGCATTCCAACACAGCTTCCCCAAAAGGGCTATGAAGTGGATTTCAATACGCGTTATAACACGAATAGTCATGAAAAATTAGTAACAGCTGCACTGACTTTTGGGTTAGGTAAGCACATTGCTTTACGGGTAGAAGAACTGCTACGTGGCTCACATCATTACCATGTGCCAGCATTTAAGCTAGACAAAACATTAAATTATGTCCCCGATACTCAAAATAAAACGAAGTCAGGTAACTATGGTGTGGCGTTTATTGGTGAGCGGGGTTATGTCGGTTTTGCCTACAATCTTCGTCGTGAGAAGTACGGGCTGCCGGGACATAACCATAAGTTAGATGGCTGTGCTGCACATATTTGGGGAGGCAATGTACGTAATCACTATTATTTAGGGCTTTATCCTCATTTAATGCATGATACGGATCTGGTCAATACCCATTTCCATTGTGGATCAAATCATGAGATGGATGGAAAACACAGTCATGATCATCCGTACGGTCACGATCATGACCATTCTATTGCCGGTCCATTGATTGATTCTTATACTAAACGTTATGACATACGTGCTGAAGTCAACCAGCCGATGAAAGCGATTGAGAAAATCAAACTCAGTTATTCGGAAACCCGTTATAAACACGATGAAAAAGATGGCAATATCGCCGTGAATTTATTTAAAAATAACGGATATAACCTGCGCGTAGATCTTTTCCATACGCCCATAGCGGGGTTGAGTGGCGTTATAGGGGCGCAGTATCAAACACAAACCAGCAGAGCCAATATTCCGCGTATTGCTGCGTGCTCAAATAATGCAAGTGATCCTTGTCATAAGAAAAAGCAACGTGATCCGTCCAAAATCACTAAAGGTGATCGTAAATCATGGGCATTGATTGAAAATATCCAATCACAAATGAGTTTTTTTGCGATAGAACAATTGCGTTGGCAAGATTTTTTATTTGAACTTGGTGTACGTACTGAAAAACAACGCATTGATATTGAATATGATCGCGCTTGGCTGTTTAAAGTAAAGCGAAAGCTGGAAGGCTGTGATCCTAATTCATTCTTTTACAGCCCATCAGGATGTCGTCAAGGCAGTTATCCAGCACCTGATTTTGCCTCTTATCATGATCGCGCAACCTCTTATTCTGGTGCTATCAGTTGGAATATGACGCCTGACTATACCCTTTCTTTGATTTATTCACATAACGAACGTCACCCAACACCGATGGAATTGTATTACCACGGCAAACATTTAGCGACGGTTTCGTTTGAACATGGCAATCGTAATCTGAAAAAAGAAGTGTCTGATAACTGGGAAGTCGGTCTTGCGTATCTTGGTGATAAGTTAAGTTATAAAGTGAATGTGTATTACAATGATTTTAAAAATCGGATTTTTAATCAAACCTTGCATAAATCCGGTAATTTATCTTTGAATCGTTATAATCAATCTAAAGCGAAATATTATGGTGTGGAAGGGCGTATTGACTATGCGTTGACACCTGAACTGCGCATGGGACTTTTTGGTGATTATGTACGCGGAAAACTGTATGACTTACCGCCAACGTACCGTGTTGATCATCTGATGAATACCTTAGATCCGATTCCCCAGCCTGATCAAGACGCACCACGTGTCCCGCCAATGCGTTTAGGCTTTCGTGTGAATATGGAGATGACTGAGAGTTTAACAAGTTCACTCGAATACACTTACGTTTATCAACAAAAGAAAGTAGCGCCGTTAGAAAATCAAACGGCTGCATATAGTTTATTAAATATCGGATTGGATTATTCGCATCAAATAGCTGGGGTAAATTATCAATTATTTGTTCAAGCAAATAATGTGTTAAACCGTAAAATTTATTCTCATACCTCTTTTTTACCCTTTGTACCACAGATGGGGCGTAATGTGACTTTAGGATTAAACATCCATTTTTAAATCAGCAGTTTGTTTTGCTAAAAAAGCACAGTATGCCAGTCCAGCTACTGTGCTTTTTCATGTTTAACTCAGGAAATGCTTGCCTCAATACAAACATATCATGACTCTAAAGAGAGTGGCGGCTCATGTTGTGTGAGGACTTTTTTATGTTGTTGGATAATCTGCATAAAGGGTTGCGCAAAGCGTTCAAACTTAGTCGCCCCTACCCCATTGATGGCTAACATTTCAGCTTTGGTGGTGGGTTGATACTGTGCCATTTCTTGTAAGGTCGCATCATTAAACACAATATAAGCAGGGATATTTTCCTTGTCTGCGATTTGTTTACGCAAGAAACGGAGTCGAGCAAATAAGTCTTTGTCATATTGTGCTATGGCGTAGCGTTGGGGTGCTACTACGGAGGCGAGTGATGAAATACGTGGCATCGCAAGGGATAAAGGTTGCTCACCGCGTAAAATCGGTTTGGCATTTTCGGTTAATTGCAACGTGGCATTAAAATGGTCAAACACTTGTTTGATAAAACCTAAATGAATGAGTTGGCGGATAACAGATTGCCAATGTTCTTTGCTTTTGTCTTTACCAATGCCATAAACGCTTAATTGCTCGTGTTGATTGTCTTTGATTTTTTGATTACTTAAACCCCGTAGGACGGCAATCACATAATGCACACCAAAACGCTGACCAATGCGGTAAATGGTTGACATCACCTTTTGCGCATCAATTAAGCCATCATATTGTTTAGGTGGATCAAGGCAAATATCACAGTTCTGACAAGCTTTTTGTTGGTGTTCACCAAAATAATTGAGTAAGACTAAACGTCGGCAGGTTTGACTTTCGGCAAATTCACCAATCGCTTGTAATTTCAAGGCTTCGATTTGGCGCTGCGGTGATTCGGGTTTTTCTAATAGGATTTTATGTAGCCAAGCGTAATCTGCAGGTTCATAAAATAAAACCGCTTCCGCAGGCAAATCATCACGTCCCGCCCGTCCTGTTTCTTGATAGTAAGACTCAATACTGCGCGGTAAATCAAAATGCACGACAAAGCGCACATTGGATTTATTAATCCCCATACCAAATGCGATAGTCGCAACCACAACTTGGACATTATCGCGTTGAAAGGCTCGTTGAACTTGCTCACGTTGTGCAGTTTCTAGCCCTGCATGGTAGGCTTGTGCGGACACCCCTTTATTGCGCAAACTTTCTGCAATACGTTCTACTTTGCTACGGCTATTACAGTAGATAATGCCACTTTTGCCTTTTTGCCCCAAAACAAAACGACAAAGTTGCTCCATGGGTTTAAATTTTTCCACTAAAGTATAGCGGATATTCGGGCGATCAAAACTGCCAATATACACATGCGGGGATTGTAAGTTTAAGTGGCGTAAAATATCTTGCCGTGTGGCATGATCGGCAGTCGCCGTGAGCGCCATCATGGGGGCGTGTGGAAAACAGCTTTTTAAGCCACCCAGTTGAGTATATTCTGGACGAAAATCATGCCCCCATTGTGAAATACAATGAGCCTCATCAATTGCCACAAAACTCACTTTACAGTGTGAGATCAAATGGAAAAAACTGGTTGTCATCACTTTTTCTGGCGACACATAAAGTAATTTTAAGGTGCCAGACATCAGTTTATTTTGTACTTGTTGTTGCTCAGTAAAGGTTTGGCTAGAGTTGAGATAATCGGCTTCAATTCCATTCGCAAGCAGTTGGTCCACTTGATCTTTCATTAGCGAGATTAGGGGGGAAATCACTAAGGTAAGCCCCTCAAAACAGAGGGCTGGAATTTGGTAGCATAAGGATTTGCCATTCCCCGTTGCCATAATCACTAGGCTATCTTTGCCCATTAACGTCGCATCAATGACTTCCTCTTGCCCTTTACGGAAACTTTGGTAACCGAAAACGGCATGCAACACGTCAAGTGCGGTCTGTTTTAACGGAATTTCGTGAAAATCCACCGCACTTTTATTGTCTTTTGAGAGCAGAGAACTAGAAAACATTGTTCAAGGAAATGCCGATACCAATACGTTGGATACGTTGTTGATAATCAATTAAGGATTCACCATAGCCATTATAGTATTGCGTGTAGAAACGAATGTTTTTTGTGATTGGGTAACTATAGCTTGCCTCTAATCCCCCTTTGTTTGAGATCGGATTATAGTGACCTGAAAGTTTAAATTGATGATCGTGATAGTAGTACCCCAACGCTACATCAAAATGACCGCGGTATTTGGTGATGTCTGGGTTATCATCATTTTTAGTTTTCTCAGGAATGCGCCACCAAGGTTTGATTTCAACTGTCCAATTCTGTTTTATGGCAGAGGCACGCACATAGAGACGGTTCCAACTGCGAGAGAGTTTTTCCGTATCATCGCGTCCATTGGATTGATGATTTATCCCGGTTTCCACATCCTGTAATGTCCAGCCAAAAGGTAAGGAATATTGCGTTTTCCAAGCTAAAAATAGCTGAGGTTCGTAATTGGTTTCGCGGAAAGGAGAAGAATCATCAACATTACTTAGCTGAAACCAGGACTTTTGTGTATAAGAGGCGGCTAATACGGAGTTATCGCCTAAAATATCCCGCCAAAGGGGAAGTGCTAAGCTAATTTTGAACTTAATCTCATCTTTTTGCGTTTTTTCGCGTTTAAGAAAATGCCTGTTTGAATAGGTCCCCATCAGATAGTTTTCTTCGTAGCCAAGTAAGCCGATGAAGGCATCAGATTTGGTTAATAAGACTTCTGCTTTACTTTTATAGGGACGCGCGTCACTTTCATTTGCCTGTGTACCATGGCTAACAAAGACGCCTAACATTGCCAAGATAAGGCATTTTTTGTACAGGTTAATTCCTTTTGCTTTGTACATGCTGATTACTTCCTTAACTAAAATGAACAATTTCACCATGAGCGGCACAAGCTTCTTCTAAACACGCCCAAAAGTCTTTTCCATCATTGCTTGTCCAATTGTTATTTTGATAACGAAAATGGAACCCCCCCACACGGCTTGCTAACCATAATTCTAATAAAGGTTCTTGTTTGTTGATCACCACTTGGCTACGATCTTGAAAGGTAATGCTGAATACCGAACCTTGTGTATCACAATCTACATCACAGTCTTGTGCTTCTAATTGTTCTTCGATTTTTGCCCATACTTGTTCAATATTTTGATGAAATTCTGTTACGTTCATAAAGGCCTCTTTATCGTCATCCTAAAATGAGGATTATAAAGATTTTCGCATTATTGTGATAGCACAAAGGCGGATTTAATGGTAAAAAGTGTTATCGAATTGAATGAGTAAGGATGATGGTATGAAAAAATGGGTTTCAATTTTCTTATTAGGGATGGTTTGTGCCTTAAGTGTGGCTTGTGGTGTGAAAGGTCCTTTGTATTTCCCTGAAAATGAGACAGTACAAAAAACACAATAATAGCAGGTAAGAAATGGATTATTTTCAATATCAACAAGCACAACTGATGGCAGAGCAAGTGCCGGTAAAACACATTGCACAGCAATATGGTACCCCTTTGTATATTTATTCTCGTGCCACGTTAGAACGTCATTGGCATGCCTTTAATAACGCACTTGGCGATCATCCACATTTGATTTGCTTTGCGGTGAAATCCAATCCTAACATCGCGATTTTGAATATTATGGCGCGGTTAGGATCCGGTTTTGATATTGTCTCACAAGGTGAGCTAGAGCGAGTTTTAGCGGCGGGAGGCGAGGCACATAAAATTGTCTTTTCTGGCGTTGCAAAAACCGAAACAGAAATTGCTCGAGCATTAGAGGTAGGCATACGCTGTTTTAATGTAGAATCGGTTGCTGAGTTGTATCGCATTAATCAGGTGGCGGGTGAAATGGGGAAAACTGCGCCTATTTCATTACGTGTTAATCCTGATGTGGATGCGCGCACGCATCCTTACATTTCAACCGGTTTAAAAGAAAATAAATTTGGTATTAGTGTGGCGGAAGCCCGTAACGTTTATCAATTGGCAAATCAATTACCTCATATTCAAATCACAGGTATGGATTGCCATATTGGGTCACAATTGACTGAATTACAACCTTTCTTAGATGCCACAGATCGTCTAATTGTGTTAATGGAACAGTTGAAACAAGATGGTATTCAGCTTAAACATTTGGATTTAGGCGGTGGTTTGGGTGTACCTTATACTAATGAAAATCCACCGCATCCGAGTGAATATGCCAGTGCATTGTTAGATAAATTAAAAGCCTATCATGAACTTGAGATTATTCTTGAGCCGGGTCGTGCAATCACCGCGAATGCAGGGATTTTGGTCACCAAAGTGGAATATCTCAAGCATAATGAAGATCGCCATTTTGCGATTGTTGACGCGGGAATGAATGATATGATTCGTCCAGCCTTGTATCAGGCGTATATGAATATTATTGAAGTTGATCGCACGTTAACACGTGATAAAGTGGTTTATGACGTTGTAGGACCAATTTGTGAAACCTCGGATTTTCTCGGCAAACAACGGGAATTGGCGATTGAGGCTGGTGATTATTTGGCACAACGTTCTGCTGGGGCTTATGGTGCCAGTATGTCCTCCAACTATAATTCACGTTCGCGTACTGCGGAAGTGATGGTGGATGGAGATCAAGTGCATTTAATCCGCCGCCGTGAAACACTGGAAGAACTGTGGGCATTGGAACAACTCTTGCCATAAATACCATCACCTATCCCGAGCTGTAACATGAAAAGAAAAATCCTCGTTAGTATTATATCTAACGAGGATTTTTTATCGGAAAAGTGTGTTTTTACACCGCACTTTATCAGCATTGAGCCATTTACATGAGCGCAGAAACGTATTTCAACATCACACCTGCGGCAATGGCAGAACCAATCACACCTGCCACGTTAGGTCCCATTGCGTGCATCAATAAGAAGTTTTGGTGATCTTCTTCTAATCCGACTTTATTGGCAACACGCGCAGCCATAGGCACAGCCGATACCCCTGCGGCACCAATCAGTGGGTTAATTGGGTGTTTACAAATTTTATTCATAAATTTCGCCATGATGACTCCACTGGCGGTACCAATACAGAAGGCGACCACACCAAGCAATAAAATCCCTAAGGTTTGCGGTTGCAAGAATTTATCCGCGACTAATTTAGATCCCACGGCTAAGCCTAAGAAAATGGTCACAATATTAATCAAGGCATTTTGTGCCGTATCATTGAGGCGTTCTACTACACCACTGGTACGCAGTAAGTTACCAAAACAGAACATCCCTAATAAAGGTGCGGCATCAGGTAAAAGCAAGGCAACTAAAGTGACTAACACGATAGGGAATAAAATTTTCTCACGATTACTGACATTGCGCAGTTGAACCATTTTAATTTTTCGTTCTGCTTGGGTGGTGAGAGCGCGCATAATTGGTGGCTGAATTAAAGGCACGAGTGCCATGTAAGAATACGCCGCAACAGCAATCGCACCCAATAACTCTGGTGCTAATTTACTGGAGAGATAAATCGCGGTTGGACCGTCGGCGCCACCAATAATACCGATAGCAGCCGCTTGTGGCAGGGTAAAACTAATAATGCCTGTCCAGTTCAGGAGTAAGGCGCCAATAATTGTCGCAAAAATACCAAATTGTGCGGCAGCTCCCAACAACAAGGTTCGCGGATTCGCCAGCAATGGACCAAAGTCGGTCATGGCTCCTACGCCCATAAAGATGATAAGTGGAGCAACGCCGTAGCCAATGGCTACTTTATAAAACAGTGCCAAGACTCCCGCATTGTAGCCCATATCCCCCGCCATCACCTCAAGCTGATTTTGTACAGAAGGGACGGCATTGGCTAAGGCATCTTTAATTGCAATAGGATCCGCGACCGTATTGAGTTTCGCGGCGATGATCGCAATTTGTTCAGCACTGCCTTGATGTAGTAGGCTTTCTAAGGCACTCATCGCTAGCCCTGCTTCTGGAATGTTGGATAATAATCCACCAAATCCAATGGGGAGAAGGAGCAAGGGCTCAAATTTTCTGGCGATGGCAAGCCACAAGAGGACAAGGCTTATTAGCATCATGAGCGCTTGACCCAACTCCAGATGCATGATGCCCATTCCTCTTAATAATGACAAAATACTTTCCATATTGACCTCGTTAGCTTAATGTCATTAAGGTATCGCCAACGGCAACAGTATCGCCGGCTTTTACATGAATACTTTGTACGGTACCTGCTTGGTTTGCACGAATTTCTGTTTCCATTTTCATGGCTTCTAAAATGAGTAACACATCTCCTTCTGCCACTTTTTGCCCTTCTTTTGCTACCACTTTCCAGATATTACCAGACATTGGTGCAGTAACTGGTGTGCCACCTGCGGTCGCTGCTGGAGCGGATTGTGGTGGTGTTGGTGCAGCAGGCTGTGTCGTCGGTGTAATATCACCGATTTCCCCTCCGTCTGTGACTTTCACCACAAAGGATTTACCCTCTAACTCCACGGTGTAAACGGCAGGTCCTGAAACTGGCGCTTTCGCCACAGGTGCGGTTGGTTTTTCTGCTGGTTTCGCAGTTTCTAAAGTTGGTGCAGGTTCAAAGGCATCTGGGTTACCACGATTTTCCAAGAATTTCCAACCGATTTGTGGGAATAACGCCACAATTAAGACATCATCAATCTCATTTTCAGCCAGTTTAATGCCTTTTTCTTTGGCTTGTTGTTTGATTTCCGTAGCTAATTTTTCCATTTCTGGTGCAATATGATCGGCTGGACGATCAGTGATAGGTTGCCCACCGTCTAACACTTTGGCTTGTAATTCAGCATTGACCGGGGCAGGTGTACGACCGTACTCACCTTTCAAAATACCCGCTGTTTCTTTAGCAATGGTTTTATAACGCTCACCCATTAACACGTTAATCACCGCCTGTGTACCGACAATTTGTGAGGTAGGGGTAACTAATGGAATAAAGCCTAAATCTTCACGCACACGTGGAATTTCTTTCAATACCTCATCTAATTTATCCGACGCATTTTGTTGTTTGAGCTGGCTTTCAAGGTTCGTCAACATCCCACCTGGTACTTGTGCAACTAAGATACGGCTATCTGAACCACGTAATTGACCTTCAAATTTAGCGTATTTTTTACGTACTTCGCGGAAGTAGGCAGCAATATGTTCTAATTTATGGATATCTAAGCCGGTGTCATATTGTGTACCTTGTAAAGTCGCGACTAAGGCTTCAGTTGACGGGTGACCATAAGTGCCACTCATAGAGGAAATTGAGGTGTCAATGCCATCAATACCCGCTTCTACGGCTTTTAATAACGCCATTTCTGCCATGCCTGTCGTAGCATGGCAATGTAAATGGAGTTGAACATCGTAGCGTTTTTTAATTTCACTGACTAATTTGTAGGCTTCTACTGGGGTTAGAATCCCTGACATATCTTTAATCACCACGGAATCGACACCGATTTCTAATAATTGCTCAGTAATCTCTAACCAGGTTTCTAAGTTATGCACTGGGCTAGTGGTATAACTTAATGTCCCTTGGGCATGTCCACCGTTACGTTTTACAGCTTGCAAGGCTTGTTTCATATTACGCGGGTCGTTCATGGCATCAAAGACACGGAAAACGGACATCCCATTTTTCACGGAGCGTTCCACAAAGCGATCTACGACGTCATCCGCATAATGACGGTACCCTAACAGGTTTTGACCGCGTAGCAGCATTTGTAATGGCGTATTTGGCATGGCTTGTTTTAATTCACGTAAACGTACCCAAGGATCTTCGCCTAAAAAACGAATACACGCATCAAAAGTCGCGCCCCCCCAGGCTTCAAGCGACCAATAGCCAATTTGATCTAACTCATGTGCAATAGGCAACATGTCATCAAGGCGCATACGCGTGGCAAAGAGAGATTGATGAGCATCACGTAACACAACATCAGTAATGGCAATTTTTTTGTTTTGAGTAGTCATTTCTAATTTCCTTTGTGAGTTATTTTAGCCCTTGTTGGCGGCGATGATGTGCAATCGCGGCAACGATAACGGGACGTAAACGTTCTAAGTCATGATTTTCAGTTTGAATCGGTTTGGTAGAAGGTGCTTTGACTGGTTCAGGAAAGTAAGTATTGACCAGCTTAGACATCAATTCGATAGCGTAGATAAGAATAAACAAAAATAGCATCACAAATCCAACGCCAGCAAACATTAAGTTGATGCCTTCCTGCAGAAGTTCTGCATTTGTCATTTTTAGCTCCTTTTTTTGCATAATAATGTGGGATATTACTTCTTTTCGGCTATAAAAAATTTGATATGAGTCACAAAAAAGAAGTGCGATCGATTTAATCAACGTTTTCTTGGGCTAGGTCAAAATTTCTACTTTATTTACCTAAAAGTAAGTCGGTATAACATTTAAGTATAATTCACCTAATTATTTATATCATTTTGAAATAAAAAGCATTTTCTCTTTATATACTATTTTAATATTAGAGTGAAATTTTTCTTTCTTTGGCGCTTATTTTTGTGATTCCACTCACAACTCTAGCATTTTCGAGGTGACAAATTCTGTACAGATGGTTACTTTATGTTCGAGAGCAATTCTCAAGCATAAGTTATTATCTCTTCTTACTTTAAAAAGGATAATTCTATGATGTCGATTTTATCTCCTAATCAAGTTTGGATTATTGTTGATCCAAAACTGTCATTCTTTTTTCCCATAATACGCTAATCCTTTACGTTTCAAACTCGAGATATTTTTATTTGGAATAAATCCTGATTTATTTCTTCCTTTTCTTTTAGCTTACTTTTAAGGATTTTATTATGGAAAACTTCAAACATTTACCAGAGCCGTTTCGTATTCGTGTCATTGAGCCAGTGAAAAGAACTACGCGTTCGTACCGTGACGAAGCCATTTTAAAGGCGGGAATGAACCCATTCTTACTAGACAGTGAAGATGTGTTTATCGATCTCTTAACTGACAGTGGAACGGGGGCAGTAACACAGGAAATGCAAGCGGCGATGTTACGTGGTGATGAAGCATACAGTGGTAGTCGTAGCTATCATGCGTTAGCGAATGCGGTGAAAGAGATTTTTGGTTATGAATATACAATTCCAACTCACCAAGGTCGTGGTGCAGAACAAATTTATATTCCCGTATTAATTAAAAAGCGCGAGCAAGAAAAAGGCTTAGATCGTAGCAAAATGGTGGTGTTCTCTAACTATTTCTTCGATACCACACAAGGTCATAGCCAAATTAATGGTGCGACAGTGCGCAATGTTTATACAAAAGAAGCCTTTGATACCAGTGTTAACGCCGATTTCAAAGGGGATTTTGATCTTGAAAAATTAGAGCAAGGGATTCAAGAAGTTGGTGCTGAAAACGTCCCATATATTGTTTGTACCATTACGTGTAACTCTGCGGGTGGTCAGCCTGTATCATTAGCTAATATGCGAGCGATGTATGAGATTGCGAAAAAATATGATATTCCAGTCATCATGGATTCTGCCCGTTTTGCAGAAAATGCCTATTTCATCCAACAACGTGAACCTGGCTATAAAGAGTGGACGATCGAACAAATCACTTATGAAAGCTATAAATATGCGGATGCTTTAGCGATGTCTGCGAAAAAAGATGCGATGGTGCCAATGGGTGGCTTACTCTGCTTTAAAGATAAATCCATGGAAGACGTGTATAACGAGTGTCGTACACTTTGTGTCGTACAAGAAGGCTTCCCGACCTATGGCGGTTTAGAAGGGGGTGCAATGGAGCGTTTAGCGGTGGGGCTACGTGATGGTATGCGTCAAGATTGGTTAGCGTATCGTATTAATCAAATTGAGTATTTAGTGAATGGATTAGAAGCGATTGGTGTTGTATGTCAACAACCGGGTGGTCACGCGGCATTCGTTGACGCAGGAAAATTATTACCACATATTCCAGCCGATCAATTCCCTGCGCAAGCCCTTGCTTGTGAACTTTATAAGGTGGCGGGAATTCGCGCCGTAGAAATCGGTTCGTTCTTATTAGGTCGTGATCCAAAAACCGGTAAACAATTACCTTGTCCTGCTGAGTTATTACGTTTAACGATTCCTCGTGCAACTTATACTCAAACGCACATGGACTTCATTATTGAAGCATTTAAGCAAGTCAAAGAGAATGCAGAAAATATTAAAGGGTTAACCTTTACTTATGAGCCAAAAGTTTTACGTCACTTCACGGCACGCTTAAAAGAAGTATAACAAGCTTAATGCAGTTTCTGAGCGATCAGAAACTGCATTTTTTATTGATTTTATTTTGAAAGGAAATGCATTATGAAAAAGACGCCTTCAATTTTCGGTGGTGCCTGTATTATTGCCAGTGTGTGTGTCGGTGCGGGTATGTTAGGGTTACCAAGCTCGGGTGCCGGTGCTTGGACAATTTGGTCTATTTTGACGATCTGTTTTACGATGTTTACCATGACGATTTCAGGTTGGTTATTATTAGAAGCCTACAAGCATTATGATCTGCGTGCTTCGTTTAATACCGTGACTAAAAACATGCTCGGGAACTCCGTCAATACGATCAATAATCTTGCAGTTTATTTTGTCGGGGGGATTTTATTGTATGCTTATACTACCGCGTCTGGTGGTATCTTAAGCGGACTTGCGGCACCGTATTTTGCTTTAGATTCACGGATTTGGTCAGTGATTTTTGTCTTTGTTTTTTCCTTCTTTGTTTGGCATTCAACGCGTATTGTTGACCGTGTTTCCGTTTTACTGATCATCTTTATGGCGCTTTCATTCCTTTTTAGTGTCTTTGGTTTAACTGTAAATATTGATTTAAGCACTTTATTTGATACGAAAGGTACAGAATCACATTATGCGATGTATGCAATGGGATTATTACCCGTGGCATTAACTTCCTTTGGTTATCACCATTCGGTGGCAACAATGCGAGCTTACTATGGTGATGAGCGTAAAGCGAAATATGCGATCCTTGGCGGTACCGGTATTGCGTTAACTCTTTATCTATTATGGGTGGTATCGATTTTTGGCAACTTACCACGCGATCAATTCGCGCCAGTGTTAGCCAGTGACGGAAATTTAGATGTATTACTTGGCGCCTTGGGTAATGTGATTGAGTCTGCTTCAGTCAAACAAGCGATTAATGCGTTTTCAATTGCGGCGATTTTATCTTCATTTATTGGTGTGGGATTAGGGGTGTTTGATTTCTTAGCGGATTTCTTTAAATTTGATAACAGCAAAGAAGGACGTGCGAAGTCTTGGGCGGTTACCTTCTTACCACCATTAATTCTCTCCGTTGCTTACCCACTCGGTTTCTTAAAAGCAATTGGTTATGCTGGCGCGGTAGCCACTATTTGGACTTGTATTATCCCTGCCTTATTAGCAAGAAAATCACGTAGCTTACCAAATGGACAAACGGGCTTTATGGTCGGTGGCGGCAATATTACGATTGTTGTGGTCATGGTATTTGGTATTGTGACTGCATTATTCCACTTCCTTGCCATGTTTGGCATGTTGCCTGCATTTAAAGGTTAATTTGATAAAGATACTAAAAGGGGCGAGTAACGCCCCTTTTTGTTGATAAAGTGCGGTGTATTTTCAAAACATTTCAAAAAATGACCGCACTTTTGTCTATTTTGTGCTTGTTTTTTAGTGTTAACTTGCCACAAAACTTAACGCTTTTTCGACCACTTCCAAGCCAGCTCCGGCTTTGTGCGCATTTTCACTTAAATAACGGCGCCATTGGCGTGCCCCTTTACAGCTTTGGAATGCACCAAGCATATGGCGAACCACATGATTTAAATACACGCCTTGGCTCAGTTGTTGTTCGATATAAGGAAACATTTTTTCTACAGCTTCTCTTGGGGTAACCACAGGACAGGTTGGATCAAATAAGGCTTGATCAATATAGCCCAATAAGCTCGGATTTTGATAGGCTTCACGCCCCACCATGACGCCGTCCATATACTGCAAATGTTGTTGCATCTCTTCAAGGGTTTTAATGCCACCATTAATGCTCATGAGTAAGTGTGGGAAATCTCGTTTGAGTTGATACACGCGTTCATAATCTAAGGGGGGAATTTCGCGGTTTTCTTTCGGGCTTAAGCCAGGAAGCCACGCTTTGCGGGCGTGAATGATAAATTCTTGGCAACCAGCTTCATGTACTTTCTGCACAAACTCACACAGGAATTCATAGCTGTCGAGATCATCAATGCCAATGCGGGTTTTCACCGTAACGGGAATGCTGACTTCCGTTTGCATCGCATTGACACAGTCGGCGACTAAATCGGCTTTTGCCATTAAACAGGCACCGAACATGCCATTTTGCACCCGATCAGAAGGGCAACCAACATTGAGATTGATTTCTGTATAGCCTCGCTGTTGTGCGATTTTTGCACATTGGGCGAGTTGGGCAGGATCGCTTCCGCCTAATTGTAATGTTACGGGGTTTTCTGCTGGCGAAAATTCAAGGTGATCATATTTGGCATGAAGAATGGCACCGGTGGTCACCATTTCCGTATAGAGCAAGGCGTGTTGGCTAAATTGACGATGGAAATAGCGACAATGGCGAGTGGTCCAATCGAGCATTGGGGCAACGGAAAAGCGCCCACGGTAAAAGTGCGGTTGGTTTTGGATCATTTTTCTTGTTCTCTTGTGTCTTCTTGAATGCGTTGGCGAAAACGTCCAGCCGCAAAATGATAAAAGGGTTTTGGATGAAATTGGCGTGAAATAATGGACGAAACCAAGCAACAAATCAATAACCAAAATAAGACAGGCTGACAGCCCGTCATTTCCATCACCACTACGCTTGCTGTCACAGGCGATTGGGTCGCTCCAGCTAAAAAGCCCGCCATGCAGAGTAAAACCAGTAAGCGTTGATCAACGATACCGCCAGTCATTGCCCAAATTTGTGCACCAATCCCCGCGCCTGTGGTCAATGCAGGCGTAAAGATACCGCCAGCGATGCCCGTCCAATAAGTAGCGACAGTGGAGAGAAGTTTTAATAAACCAAATTCACTACTTAAAGGTTGTCCGTCTAACGCGTCTGCCACCACATAATAACCGGTACCATAGGTTTTGCCTTGGGTATAAGTCCCTAAGGCTGCGAGGAACAGCCCTAAAATGAATGCCACATAAATCGGATGACGGCGAATCCAACCGCGTATTTTGGACGGAGAAAGCCCCGCTAATCCTTTGACTAATAAACGCGCAAAGATCCCGCCAAAGAAACCACATACAACGCCACATAAACTGACCCATAAAAATAGATAAGGTACAGAGGTTTCACCATGGTATTGTGGAAAGTAAGGATTGTTACCTTCAATCGCCACTAAAATAAAGCCGGCGGCTAACACACCCAATAAGACACGTCGTTCCCAGCGTAATAGCACGCCACGACCAAGTTCTTCGATGGCAAAGATCACGCCAGCCAAAGGCGCATTGAATGCTGCGGCTAGTCCGCCGGCGGCACCGGTCGCCATTAGTTCATTGGCGCTGAGTCCGTTAAAGGCAATGCCTTTTTTGCGACAAAGATTACCCCAAGCGAGCATCACGGCGGCACCAACTTGCACGGAAGGACCTTCACGCCCTACCGATCCCCCAATCAGCATGGCAAGAAACGTGAGCGGAATTTTCCACAGTGTCTGCCAAAATGCGACCAGACGACTTTTATTATTCCCATGTGGCAAGCTTATCGCTGCGATAACTTGTGGAATGCCACTGCCTGCCACATAAGGGGTGTATTTTGCGGTAAACCACGCCAGTAAAGCTAAGCCGCTCGGTAACACAAGCCAAACAGCAAGGGGATATTGTGCACTCCAGTGGGCATTCCACTCGAGACCGAGATCTGCCAATTTGGCAAAACCAAGAGAAAAAAGGGCGACGAGTGCTGCACCAATCAGGAGTGCGCTAAATTCTAAACTTTTACGAGAAATACGGTGTGTTTGGCGTAATTTTTTATGTAAAACATACCGCACTTTGCTATTCAATTGCGTTGGAAAAAACATAGATGTTTGATTGAGTCAGGAAGAGAGTGGCAAATTATAACGTAAAATCCCGTTTAGCTAAATATTCAGCAGACAATCAAGCGGATTTCTTTGATTTAGTGATCAAAAAAGACTTGCAAAGTGCGGTGCTTTTCAGTAAAATTCGCAAGCTTTCTCACAGAGAGCCGTTTAATGTAATCATTTATTAAACGAGTATTACAATAGGTAATACGTAAAATGTTTCCGATTGGGAAACTATAAACAGGTCAACTTGCACCCCTTTTCGTTTTTAGAAGTAAGAAAAGTGTTGGTGTTAGTTTTTTATTAGCTAAATTTTGATTGGAGCTCTGGTCTAATGCAGAACCAAAGAATCCGTATCCGCTTAAAAGCATTTGATCATCGTTTGATCGATCAATCTACTGCGGAGATCGTAGAAACAGCTAAACGTACTGGTGCACAAGTTCGTGGTCCAATTCCGTTACCAACTCGTAAAGAGCGTTTCACTGTGTTGATTTCTCCACACGTGAACAAAGACGCGCGTGATCAATACGAAATCCGTACTCACAAACGTTTGGTTGATATTGTTGAGCCAACAGAAAAAACTGTTGATGCATTAATGCGTTTAGATCTAGCTGCCGGCGTTGACGTGCAGATTAGCCTAGGTTAATTAAGAGGTTATTACAATGATTGGTTTAGTCGGTCGCAAAGTTGGTATGACTCGTATCTTCAATGAAGATGGCGTTTCAATTCCAGTTACCGTTATCGAAATTGAAGCCAACCGTGTTACTCAAGTTAAAACTGTAGAAACAGATGGCTATTCTGCAATTCAAGTTACTACTGGCTCTAAAAAAGCAAGTCGTGTAACGAAGCCAGAAGCGGGTCATTTCGTGAAAGCAGGTGTTGAAGCTGGTCGCGGTTTATGGGAATTTCGTACTACTGAAGGTGAAGAATTCACTTTAGGTCAAGAAATTAATGTTGACATCTTCGCTGATGTTAAAAAAGTTGATGTTACTGGTACATCTAAAGGTAAAGGTTTTGCTGGCGGTGTTAAACGCTGGAACTTCCGTACTCAAGATGCAACTCACGGTAACTCTTTATCACATCGTGTACTTGGTTCGATTGGTCAAAACCAAACACCAGGTCGTGTGTTTAAAGGTAAAAAAATGGCAGGACACTTAGGTAATGAGCGTGTAACCGTTCAATCACTTGAAGTTGTTCGTGTTGATGCTGAGCGTAAATTACTATTAGTGAAAGGTGCTGTTCCAGGTGCAACTAATGGTGATGTTATCGTTAAACCAGCAGTTAAAGCATAAGTCAGGAGATAGAGATGGAATTACAAGTTGTAGGTGCAAACGCACTAACTGTTTCTGAAACTACCTTCGGACGTGAGTTCAACGAAGCATTGATTCACCAAGTTGTTGTTGCTTATGCAGCAGGTGCTCGTCAAGGTTCTCGTGCGCAAAAAACTCGTGCTGAAGTGTCTGGTTCAGGTAAAAAACCTTGGCGTCAAAAAGGTACTGGTCGTGCTCGTTCAGGTGATATCAAATCACCAATCTGGCGTTCAGGTGGTGTGACTTTCGCAGCGAAACCACAAGATCACAGCCAAAAAGTGAACAAGAAAATGTACCGTGGTGCAATCAAAAGCATTCTTTCTGAACTTGTTCGTCAAGACCGTTTAATCGTGGTTGAGAAGTTCGAAGTTGACGCGCCAAAAACGAAAGTTTTAGTACAAAAATTAAAAGAATTAGCACTCGAAGATGTGTTAATTATCACAGCAAGCTTAGATGAAAATCTATTCTTAGCCGCACGTAACCTTTACAAAGTCGATGTACGTGATGTGCAAGGTATCGATCCAGTCAGCTTAATCGCATTCGATAAAGTTGTTGTCACTGTTGATGCTGTGAAACAAATTGAGGAGATGTTAGCATGATTCAACAAGAACGTTTGCTAAAAGTGTTAAAAGCACCACATGTCTCTGAAAAAGCAACAAATAACGCTGAGAAGTCTAACACAATCGTTTTCAAAGTGGCTTTAGATGCAAATAAAGTTGAAATTGCTAACGCTGTTGAGCAATTATTTGAAGTGAAAGTGGATTCTGTTCGCACTGTTGTGGTGAAAGGTAAAACTAAACGCCACGGTGCAAGAATGGGACGTCGCAGTGACTGGAAAAAAGCTTATGTAACTCTTCAAGAAGGTCAATCACTTGACTTCGTTGAAGGTGCAGAGTAATTCGGAGGAGTAGAAAATAATGGCTATCGTTAAATGTAAGCCGACCTCCGCTGGTCGTCGTCACGTTGTTAAAATCGTGAACCCTGAATTACACAAGGGTAAACCTTACGCACCACTTTTAGATACAAAATCTAAAACAGGTGGTCGTAACAATTTCGGACGTATTACTACTCGCCATATTGGTGGTGGTCATAAACAACATTACCGTTTAATCGATTTCAAACGTAACAAGTTAGATATTCCAGCGGTTGTTGAGCGTCTTGAATATGACCCTAACCGTTCTGCAAATATTGCTTTAGTGCTTTATAAAGATGGCGAACGCCGTTATATCTTAGCACCTAAAGGTTTGTCTGCAGGCGATACAATCCAATCTGGAGCGAATGCGCCAATTAAAGTGGGTAATGCGTTACCAATGCGTAATATCCCAGTTGGTTCGACTGTACATAACGTTGAATTAAAACCAGGTAAAGGCGGTCAAATCGCACGTTCAGCTGGTGCTTATGTACAAATTATCGCTCGTGAAGGTAACTATGTTACTTTACGTCTTCGTTCAGGCGAAATGCGTAAAGTTTTAGCTGAGTGTACAGCGACCATTGGTGAAGTTGGTAACTCAGAACACATGCTTCGCGTATTGGGTAAAGCAGGTGCTAACCGCTGGAGAGGCATTCGCCCAACAGTTCGTGGTACAGCAATGAACCCAGTAGATCACCCACACGGTGGTGGTGAAGGTCGTAACTTTGGTAAACACCCAGTCACACCTTGGGGCGTTCAAACTAAAGGTAAGAAAACTCGCCATAACAAACGTACTGATAAATTCATCGTACGTCGTCGTGGTAAATAATATTAATTAATAAAGAGGATTAGCCATGCCACGTTCTCTCAAGAAGGGTCCTTTCCTTGACCTACACTTGTTGAAGAAGGTAGAGAAGGCGGTGGAAAGCGGGGATAAAAAACCAATTAAAACTTGGTCCCGTCGTTCAATGATCATTCCGTCAATGATCGGATTGACCATCGCAGTCCATAATGGTCGTCAGCACGTTCCTGTTTATGTATCGGATGAAATGATCGGTCATAAATTAGGTGAATTTGCACCGACTCGTACTTACCGCGGTCACGCTGCGGATAAGAAAGCTAAGAAGTAAGGGGTAAAAGATGGAAACTATTGCAAAACATCGTTACGCTCGCACTTCAGCGCAAAAAGCTCGCTTAGTTGCGGATTTAATCCGTGGTAAGAAAGTGAATCAAGCATTAGACATCTTAACTTACACTAACAAAAAAGCGGCAGCTTTAGTGAAGAAAGTGCTTGAATCAGCAATTGCTAACGCAGAGCACAATGACGGTGCAGATATCGATGATCTTAAAGTAGCGAAGATTTTCGTAGATGAAGGTCCTAGCATGAAACGTGTTATGCCACGTGCTAAAGGTCGTGCAGATCGTATTTTAAAACGTACTAGCCACATTACTGTGGTTGTGTCAGATCGTTAATAAGTAGAGGAATAGCAATGGGTCAAAAAGTACATCCACATGGTATTCGCCTAGGTATTGTTAAGCCTTGGAGCTCTACTTGGTTTGCGAATACACAAGATTTCGCTGATAATTTAGACGGCGATTTCAAAGTACGTAAATTCTTGAATAAAGAATTAGCGAATGCTTCCGTTTCACGTATCACTATTGAGCGTCCAGCGAAAAGCATCCGTGTCACAATTCACACAGCTCGCCCAGGTATCGTTATCGGTAAGAAAGGTGAAGATGTTGAAAAATTACGTAACGCAGTTGCGGCTATCGCAGGCGTTCCAGCTCAAATCAACATTGCTGAAGTGAAAAAACCTGAATTAGATGCAAAATTAGTTGCAGATAGTATCGCTTCTCAATTAGAACGTCGTGTTATGTTCCGCCGTGCTATGAAACGTGCAGTACAAAACGCAATGCGTTTAGGTGCTAAAGGTATCAAAGTTGAAGTAAGCGGTCGTTTAGGTGGTGCAGAAATTGCACGTTCTGAATGGTATCGTGAAGGTCGTGTACCTCTACATACATTACGTGCGGACATCGACTATAACACTGCTGAAGCCCATACTACATACGGTGTAATCGGTATTAAAGTATGGATCTTTAAAGGTGAAATCCTCGGTGGAATGGCTGCAATTGCGCAACCAGAACAACAACCTGCTGATAAGCCTAAAAAGGCACCACGCGGCAAAGGTCGTAAGTAAGGAGAATCGCTAGATGTTGCAACCAAAACGTACAAAATTCCGCAAAGTCCACAAAGGTCGTAACCGTGGTATTGCAGCGGGTACAGAAGTTAGCTTCGGTACCTTCGGTTTGAAAGCAGTTGGCCGTGGTCGTTTAACAGCTCGCCAAATTGAGGCAGCACGTCGTGCGATGACTCGTGCGGTTAAACGTCAAGGTAAAATCTGGATCCGTGTATTCCCAGATAAACCAATTACTGAGAAACCATTAGAAGTCCGTATGGGTAAAGGTAAAGGTAACGTTGAGTACTGGGTAGCCTTAATCCAACCGGGTAAAGTACTATATGAAATGGATGGTGTGTCTGAAGAGATCGCAAGAAACGCATTTGCATTAGCAGCGGCGAAATTGCCTATCAAGACCACTTTCGTAACTAAGACGGTGATGTAATGAAAGCTCAAGAACTACGTACAAAAAGTGTTGAAGAGCTGAATGCTGAATTGGTTAACTTGTTAGGTGAGCAATTCAAGTTGCGTATGCAAGCAGCCACCGGTCAGCTTCAACAAACCCATCAGTTAAAACAAGTGCGTCGTAGTATTGCACAAGTAAAAACTGTATTAACCGAAAAGGCGGGTGAGTAATGACTGATAAAATTCGTAGCGTGCAAGGTAAAGTTGTAAGCGACAAAATGGACAAATCGTTCGTTGTTGCTATTGAACGCAAGGTTAAACACCCACTTTATGGTAAGTTTATCCGTCGTACAACGAAATTACACGTGCATGACGAGAACAACGAAGCTAAATTAGGTGATGTCGTTGAAATTAAAGAGTGTCGTCCACTCTCTAAAACGAAATCATGGACTTTAGTTCGTGTAGTTGAAAAAGCAGTAATTGCTTAATATCAGCTCAACATAAAATCAAAAAGCCAAAGGATGATACCTTTGGCTTTTTTGTCTACAAAAATACATCTGAAAGTAACAGTTTGTCAGCAAAAGTTGATTAAAAATCTTTCTATTTTTTACAACACATTATGTTGCTTTCGTATTGTTTATTATGATAGAATCCACGTCCTATCTGTGTATGTGCAGATAGATTCGTCCCGAAAGGGTTTTATTAATTTTAGCGGAGTACTAAGATGATCCAAGAACAGACTATGCTGGACGTTGCTGATAACTCAGGCGCTCGCAGTGTAATGTGTATCAAGGTTCTAGGTGGATCGCACCGTCGTTACGCTGCTATTGGTGATATCATCAAAATTACTGTGAAAGAAGCAATTCCACGCGGTAAAGTGAAAAAAGGTGATGTATTAAAAGCAGTTGTTGTGCGCACCAAGAAGGGTGTTCGTCGCCCAGATGGATCAGTCATTCGCTTCGATGGTAATGCATGTGTCATTTTAAACAATAACACAGAGCAACCAATCGGTACTCGTATTTTTGGACCGGTGACTCGTGAACTTCGTTCAGAGAAGTTTATGAAAATCATCTCTTTGGCGCCAGAAGTACTGTAAGGGAGAAGTGACAAATGGCTGCAAAAATTCGTCAAAACGATGAAGTAATCGTGCTTGCTGGCAAAAGCAAAGGCAAGCGTGGTAAGGTAACTCATGTGTTACCAAATGGTAAAGTGATTGTTGAAGGTGTAAATATCATCACTAAACATGAAAAACCGGTTCCTGCGTTAGGCAAAGAAGGTGGTTTAGTGAAGAAAGAAGCGGCAATTGATGTATCAAATGTTGCTATTTTTAACCCAAAAACAAATAAAGCTGACCGTGTAGGTTTTAGATTTGAAGACGGCAAAAAAGTACGTTTCTTTAAATCTAACAATGAAATCATTTAACAAACTGGAGTAATGCGATGGCGAAACTGCATGATTACTACAGAGATCAAGTAGTTAATGAATTGAAAGATAAATTCAACTACAAATCTGTCATGCAAGTCCCACGAATCGAAAAGATAACCCTAAATATGGGTGTGGGTGAAGCATTGACCGATAAGAAATTGCTAGATAATGCAGTAGCAGATTTAGCAGCGATTAGCGGTCAGAAACCTTTGATTACAAAAGCACGCAAATCTGTTGCAGGCTTTAAAATCCGTCAGGGATATCCAATCGGTTGTAAAGTAACACTACGCGGTGAGCGTATGTGGGAGTTCTTTGAACGTTTAATTACAATTGCTGTTCCACGTATCCGTGACTTCCGCGGTTTAAGCGCGAAATCATTCGATGGTCGTGGCAATTACAGCATGGGTGTGCGTGAGCAAATCATCTTCCCTGAAATCGATTATGATAAAGTGGATCGTGTACGTGGTTTAGATATTACTATCACCACGACTGCGAAAAGTGATGAAGAAGGTCAAGCACTACTTGCTGCCTTTAATTTCCCATTCCGTAAATAAGGCAGGTTATCATGGCTAAACAATCAATGAAAGCACGTGATGTAAAACGTGTGAAACTCGCTGAAAAATTCTACGCAAAACGCGCTGAATTAAAACAGATCATTTCTGATGTAAATGCCTCTGACGAAGACCGTTGGAATGCTGTGTTAAAGCTACAAACTTTACCACGTGATTCTAGCCCAAGCCGTCAGCGTAACCGTTGCCGCCAAACTGGGCGCCCACATGGTGTGCTTCGTAAGTTTGGTTTAAGCCGTATTAAGGTGCGTGAAGCTGCGATGCGCGGTGAAATCCCAGGCCTTAAGAAAGCTAGTTGGTAATTTACCACTTTATTTTGGAATCGGAGTAAAAATACAATGAGTATGCAAGATCCAATCGCAGATATGTTGACTCGCATTCGCAACGGTCAAGCTGCGAACAAAGTTGCGATCAGTATGCCTTCATCCAAGCTAAAAGTGGCGATTGCCAATGTATTAGCTGAAGAAGGTTATATTGAAAGCGTTAAAGTTTTAGATGGTGTTAAACCAGAGTTGGAAATTACATTAAAATATTTCCAAGGCAAACCAGTTGTAGAAAGCATCCAACGTGTTAGCCGCCCAGGTCTACGTATTTATAAACGTAAAGACGAGTTACCAAAAGTAATGGGTGGTTTAGGTGTTGCAGTAGTATCTACATCTAAAGGTGTGATGACTGACCGTGCAGCTCGCCAAGCGGGTTTAGGCGGTGAGATTATCTGTTACGTAGCTTAGTAGAGAGGTAGGAAAATGTCTCGTGTTGCAAAAGCACCTGTTAGTATTCCTGCCGGCGTTGAGGTAAAACTTGACGGTCAGCTACTAACAGTTAAAGGAAAAAATGGTGAGTTATCTCGTACCATTCATAACGCAGTCGAAGTTAAACAAGATAATAACGAATTAACTTTTTCTCCACGTGAAGGCATTGTTGGAGCAGATGCGCAAGCAGGAACTGCGCGTGCATTAGTTAACGCAATGGTTATCGGTGTTACTGAAGGCTTCACTAAGAAGTTACAATTGGTGGGTGTAGGTTACAGAGCACAAATGAAAGGCAATGTAGTTGCTTTAAGCTTAGGCTTCTCTCACCCTGTGGAGCACGCTTTACCAGCAGGTATTACAGCTGAATGTCCATCCCAAACCGAAATCGTGTTGAAAGGTGCAGACAAGCAGTTAATCGGTCAAGTTGCTGCAGATATTCGTGCTTATCGCCGTCCTGAGCCTTATAAAGGTAAAGGGGTACGTTACGCTGATGAAGTGGTACGTATCAAAGAGGCTAAGAAAAAATAATTAAGGTAACACTATGGATAAGAAATCAGCTCGTATCCGTCGTGCAGCTCGTGCACGTCATATGATGAGAGAGCAAGGTGTAACGCGTTTAGTTATTCACCGTACTCCACGTCATATCTACGCACAAGTGATTGCACCGAACGGTTCAGAAGTTCTTGCCGCTGCTTCAACTGTTGAAAAAGTAATTAGTGAGCAAGTGAAATATACCGGAAATAAAGATGCAGCAGCAGTAGTTGGTAAAGTTGTTGCAGAAAGAGCATTAGCAAAAGGCGTTAAAGACGTTGCTTTTGATCGTTCTGGTTTTAAATATCATGGTCGTGTCCAAACTTTAGCGGACGCTGCCCGTGAAGCTGGTCTACAGTTCTAATAGAGGTAATTTGAGATGGCAAACATCGAAAAACAAGCTGGTGAACTGCAAGAGAAGCTAATCGCGGTAAACCGTGTATCAAAAACTGTTAAAGGTGGTCGTATTATGAGCTTTACTGCATTAACTGTAGTAGGTGATGGTAACGGTCGCGTAGGTTTTGGTTATGGTAAAGCGCGCGAAGTTCCGGCAGCGATCCAAAAGGCGATGGAAAAAGCACGTCGCAATATGATCAATGTAGCTTTAAATGAAGGTACATTACAACATCCAATTAAAGGGGCTCATACGGGTTCTCGCGTATTTATGCAACCAGCTAGTGAAGGTACAGGTATCATCGCGGGCGGTGCAATGCGTGCAGTATTAGAAGTCGCGGGTGTTCGTAACGTTCTTTCTAAAGCTTATGGTTCAACCAACCCAATTAACGTTGTTCGTGCAACTATTGATGCACTAGCAAATATGAAATCACCAGAAATGGTTGCTGCAAAACGTGGCAAAACCGTTGATGAAATCTTGGGGTAATTGATAATGGCTAAAACTATTAAAGTAACTCAAGTTCGTAGTTCTATTGCTCGTTTACCGAAGCATAAGGCTACATTGCGTGGTCTTGGTCTTCGCCATATGCATCATACTGTTGAGTTAATCGATACTCCAGCAGTACGTGGTATGATTAACCAAGTTTCATACATGGTTAAAGTGGAGGAGTAATCGAATGCGTTTAAATACTCTATCACCAGCTGAAGGCGCTAAGCATAGTGCTAAACGTTTAGGTCGCGGTATTGGTTCTGGTTTAGGTAAAACAGGTGGTCGTGGTCACAAAGGTCAAAAATCTCGTACTGGTGGCGGTGTTCGTCGTGGTTTCGAGGGTGGTCAGATGCCTTTATATCGTCGTTTACCAAAATTTGGTTTTACTTCAATGAAAGCTGCAGTCACTGCAGAAGTTCGTTTGAATGATTTAGCCAAAGTAGAAGGTGGCGTAGTAACTTTAGAATCATTAAAAGCAGCGAATGTCATCACCAAAGATATTCAATTTGTTAAAATCATTTTAGCAGGTGAAGTGAAAGGTGCAGTGATTGTTCGTGGTTTACGCGTAACTAAAGGTGCGAAAGCAGCAATTGAAGCTGCTGGCGGTTCAGTTGAGGAATAATAAATAAATGGCTAAGCAACCAGGTTATCAAAGTAGAAGTACTCAAAGCGGTACAGGTGAACTTAAAAGCAGATTGTTATTTGTATTAGGCGCACTTATTGTGTTCCGCATTGGTTCTTTCATTCCGGTTCCTGGTATTGATGCGGCCGTGTTAGCTCAATTAATTGAACAACAAAAAGGCACCATCATTGATATGTTTAACATGTTCTCTGGTGGTGCATTGAGTCGTGCGTCAATTTTTGCGTTAGGTATTATGCCATATATCTCGGCATCGATTATCATCCAACTATTGACTACGGTTCATCCTGCACTGGCAGAATTAAAAAAAGAGGGTGAAGCTGGTCGTCGTAAAATTAGCAAATATACGCGTTATTCAACGTTAGTCCTTGCGACATTACAGGCGGTTGGTATTTCAACAGGCTTACCTAATATGCTACCTGGACTTGTCCCTAACGTAGGATTTAGTTTCTATCTTGCTGCAGTTATTAGCTTGGTAACAGGAACAATGTTCTTAATGTGGTTAGGTGAGCAAATAACAGAACGTGGTATTGGTAATGGTATCTCTTTAATTATTTTTGCGGGTATTGTTGCAGGGTTACCATCTGCGATTGGTCAAACGATTGAGCAAACTCGCCAAGGTCAAATGCATCTATTAGTTCTCTTATTGATCGCCGTTATTGTATTTGCTGTAACCTACTTTGTTGTCTTTGTTGAAAGAGGACAAAGAAGAATTAAAGTTGAATATGCTAAGCGTCAGCAAGGTCGTCAGATTCTAGGCGGACACTCAACGCACTTACCATTAAAAGTCAATATGGCAGGTGTTATTCCAGCAATTTTCGCATCAAGTATTATTTTATTCCCTGCGACATTAGCGCAGTGGCTTGGTGAGGGATCGAGCTTAGAATGGTTAACAGATCTATCAATGTTATTGCATCCAGGTCAACCACTCTATTTGCTTGTTTATGCCGTAGCAATCATCTTCTTTAGTTTTTTCTATACCGCAATGCAATATAATCCTCGTGATACAGCGGATAATTTGAAAAAATCTGGTGCATTTATACCAGGAATTAGACCAGGTGAACAAACATCACGTTATATTGACAAAATTATGACTCGCTTAACCTTAATTGGTGGCTTGTATATTACGTTCGTATGTTTGGTTCCTTACGTGATGACATCAGCATGGAATGTACAATTCTACTTTGGTGGAACCTCTCTTCTGATTGTTGTCGTAGTAATTATGGATTTCATCGCTCAGGTTCAAAGTCATTTGATGTCGACGAAATATGAATCTGCGCTGAAGAAAGCAAACCTTAAAGGTTTCGGACAGTAATCTGTCCATTAAATAAAAGGGATAAGCAATGAAAGTTCGTGCTTCCGTGAAGAAATTATGTCGTAACTGTAAAATTGTTAAACGTGAAGGTGTCGTTCGTGTCCTTTGTAGCGACCCTAAACATAAACAACGTCAAGGTTAGTTGATATTTTTTCTTGCAAAGAACCAGTTGAGCAGTTATACTGCTCAGCTCATTTATGTCCTTGACACTTTGTTTGAGTATCCTGAAAACGGGCTTTTCAAGATCAAAGTGTCAACTTAGTTAAATAATAGGAGTGCATAGTGGCCCGTATTGCAGGCATTAACATTCCTGATCATAAACACACTGTAATCGCTTTAACTGCAATTTATGGTATCGGTAAGACTCGCGCACAAGCGATTTGTGCTGCAACAGGGATTGCCGAAGATGTTAAGATCAGCGAATTGTCTGAAGAGCAGATTGATAAACTGCGTGACGAAGTTGGTAAATTTACCGTTGAAGGTGACTTACGTCGTGAAGTAACACTAAACATCAAACGTCTATTAGACTTAGGTTGTTATCGTGGTTTACGTCATCGTCGTGGTTTACCGGTACGTGGTCAACGTACTAAAACTAATGCGCGTACCCGTAAGGGTCCTCGTAAGCCGATCAAGAAATAAGTCGGGGTAAGGTAAAATGGCTAAAACACCAGTTCGTGCACGTAAACGTGTAAAAAAACAAGTTGTAGATGGCGTAGCACATATCCACGCATCTTTCAATAATACAATCGTTACTATTACTGACCGCCAAGGCAATGCTCTCGCGTGGGCAACAGCAGGTGGTTCAGGTTTCCGTGGTTCTCGTAAATCTACCCCGTTTGCGGCGCAGGTTGCTGCTGAACGTTGTGCCGAAGTTGTCAAAGAATTCGGCTTAAAGAACTTGGAAGTTATGGTGAAAGGACCTGGTCCTGGTCGTGAGTCTACTATTCGTGCGTTAAACGCAGCGGGTTTCCGTATTACGAATATTACTGATGTGACTCCGATTCCTCATAACGGTTGTCGTCCACCGAAAAAACGTCGTGTTTAATGGCGTCATAGGATAGTTGGAGAAAGAAAATGGCAAGATATTTGGGTCCTAAGCTCAAGCTAAGCCGTCGTGAAGGCACTGACTTATTCCTTAAGTCAGGTGTGCGCGCGATTGAATCAAAATGTAAAATTGATACCGCCCCAGGTCAACACGGTGCTCGTAAGCCGCGTTTATCTGACTATGGTAGTCAATTACGTGAAAAACAAAAAGTTCGTCGTATTTACGGTATCTTAGAACGTCAATTCCGTAATTATTATAAAGAAGCAAACCGCTTAAAAGGTAATACTGGTGAAAACTTACTAGTATTATTGGAAGGTAGATTGGATAACGTTGTTTATCGCATGGGCTTTGCTGCAACTCGTGCTGAAGCTCGCCAATTGGTGAGTCACAAAGCGATTGTTGTAAATGGTCGTGTTGTTAATATCCCATCATTCCAAGTTTCAGTTAATGATGTAGTTGCTGTTCGTGAGAAATCTAAAAAACAAGCACGTATTAAAGCATCATTAGAATTAGCAGAACAAAGAGAAAAACCAACTTGGTTAGAAGTTGATGCTGCTAAAATGGAAGGTGTGTTCAAACGTGTTCCTGAACGTTCTGATTTATCAGCAGACATTAACGAACATCTGATCGTTGAGCTTTACTCTAAATAATAGTTAAAGCTTAGAAGCAAAGAGAGGATAAAATGCAGGGTTCTGTTACAGAATTTTTAAAGCCACGCTTAGTTGATATTGAGCAAATTAGCTCAACTCATGCTAAAGTGATCTTAGAACCGTTAGAGCGTGGATTCGGCCACACTTTAGGTAATGCATTGCGTCGTATTCTTCTATCTTCAATGCCAGGTTGTGCTGTAACTGAAGTAGAAATTGATGGCGTATTGCACGAATACAGCAGTAAAGAAGGGGTTCAGGAAGATATTCTTGAAGTACTTCTAAACTTAAAAGGCCTAGCGGTTAAAGTTCAGAATAAAGATGATGTATTTCTGACATTAAACAAATCTGGAATTGGCCCTGTTGTTGCAGCTGACATCACCCATGATGGAGATGTTGAGATCGTAAATCCTGAGCACGTTATCTGTCATTTGACTGACGAAAGCGCATCAATTAATATGCGCATTCGCGTTCAACGTGGTAGAGGTTATGTACCCGCATCAGCGCGTGTGCATGCTCAAGATGAAGAAAGACCAATTGGTCGTCTATTAGTAGATGCTTGTTACAGTCCAGTAGACCGTATTGCTTACAATGTGGAAGCAGCACGTGTTGAACAACGTACTGACTTAGATAAATTAGTTATTGAGTTGGAAACTAACGGCACTATTGATCCAGAAGAAGCAATTCGTCGTGCAGCAACAATTTTAGCAGAGCAACTAGATGCGTTCGTTGATTTGCGTGATGTTCGTCAACCAGAAGTTAAGGAAGAAAAACCAGAATTCGATCCAATTCTGTTGCGTCCTGTTGATGACTTAGAGTTGACAGTTCGTTCTGCTAACTGTTTGAAAGCAGAAACAATTCACTATATCGGTGATTTAGTACAGCGTACTGAAGTTGAATTATTAAAAACACCTAATCTTGGTAAGAAATCACTTACTGAAATTAAGGACGTTCTTGCTTCACGCGGCTTATCACTAGGTATGCGCCTTGAAAATTGGCCACCAGCAAGTATTGCTGAAGACTAGTTTGGTCATAGGTTAAAGATTTTTCTGAGAAGGATAAGGTCATGCGCCATCGTAAGAGTGGTCGTCAACTAAACCGTAATAGCAGCCATCGCCAAGCGATGTTCCGTAATATGGCAAGCTCTTTAGTTAGTCACGAAATTATCAAGACTACGTTGCCAAAAGCTAAAGAATTACGTCGTGTAGTTGAGCCGTTAATTACATTAGCAAAAGTAGATAGCGTTGCAAATCGTCGTTTAGCTTTTGCTCGTACTCGCAACATTGAAACTGTTGCTAAATTATTCAATGAATTAGGTCCACGTTTTGCTCAACGTGCAGGTGGTTACACTCGCATCTTGAAATGTGGTTTCCGTACTGGTGATAACGCACCAATGGCATACATTGAGTTAGTTGATCGCCCAGAAGTTGCAGCTGAAGAAGCAACTGCGGAGTAATAACTTAAATTAAGTTAGATTGTTCTAACTTATACTCGAGATAAAACCCACTGATACATATCAGTGGGTTTTCTTTTTCCTCCGCTGTTTATAAAACAGAGATTTTACTTTTCCTTGAAGATAATCCTAAGACTGGAATAGTGCCGAGTTAGCTAGAAAAAAGAAACCACACTTTTCTCCTTTGATTCTCAGAGGCATAAGTGCGGTCTGTTTTTTTCTGATGTTTAATAGGGGAATGCAAATCTTGTCACTTTACCGATCATCAACACCTAGCAGTAAATATTCTCCCTCAATGTTGCATAAGCTACGAAAGCCAACATTCGTAATTTTAAATGGCTCTTGACTTAGCCTGTCATAATCAAAATTCTCATGGTGATGACCATGGAAAATATGTTTGACTTGCATTTTTTGTGCCAATGCATTGATCACAGCAAAACCACTAGGATGGGGTTTCGGTGCTTCATGACAAATCAAAATATCGGCTTTTTGTTGTTCTAATGCTTCAATATCAGAGGGAAAAATAGAGGTCCTGTGGCGTAATGGTACGCCACCTCGCCATATTTTTTCTTGTGAACAGTATTGGCAATAGTGAATAGGATCAAAAAATAAAGGTTTGTTTGGTGGCATCCAAATTTGTCCACGGAAAACGCCCCCTAGTCCTGCAATTTTTTTTCCTTGGATTTCTGTCACTTTGCCATGCAAGTTACGCGATTGCCATTCGCTTTCCCAAATGGATTCAAAGGCATCGATTGTTTTACTGTCATGGTTGCCATGAATAAACCAGAGATCGCAATATTGAGCGAGTTTTTCTAATTCACTGGCGGTAGTAAGTTGTAAGTCCCCTAAAATAATTAAAGCAACATCCTGTTTATCTTTGATGAAAGGATAAAGGTGATCAAAACTTCCATGCGGATCACCAGCAAATAAAATCATTCTTCTTCCTCAAAAATAGATGTTGTCCCATGATCATGCATTAAATTAGGAATTTCTTCTTCATTTAGGATTTTCTCGACAATCTGTTTGACCTGATTATAACGCTCTAAATAACTTGGCGATTCAATTTCAATATAAGGTACATTGTATTTATCGAGTAATTTTTTTAGTAAGAGTTGAAAACGTTGGCGTTGTTTATGATTACCTAAACTACGTAAACCATCATCCACCCATTTAGTGTTGTTATTTAATAAAATTGTGACATCGAATGGATATTCTTTGATCATGGAATCTAAGAAAGGATGCGCTTTTCCTTCGTATTGAATACAAAAAGCTTGTGTGGTAATGAAATCTGTATCAATAATCGCCACTTTATGTGCATGACGTACCGCATAATCAATATAGCGTTGGTGTCCCAGTGCCATTTGTGGATAATCGGAATATTGCATCGCTTGTTCATCTCCCCCCAATTTTTCGAAAACAAACTCGCGTCCATATTCCCAGGCAGAAGTAGTATTGAATACCGTGGCTAATTTATTGACCAGTACAGTTTTACCACTGCTTTCCCCGCCTAAAATGGCGATAGTTTTGGCAAAGAACGGGCGTACTTCTTTTGGGATAAATTTCCAATAGTGGAATGGGTTATTGCGGATTTTTGTCGCAGAAACATTAAAAAATTGTCGCTCAGGATCGACTAAGGAAACTTCTAAACCAAGGTATTTTTCATAAGGTGCTTTATCTTGCACTTCGCTACTGAAAACCACGGTTGGATTGAAGTGTTTCTCTTTAAAGAGATTTTTGACTTGCAACGCCCACGCTTCCCAACCATTTGGGTAGCTTGGAATGCCGTCTTCAACAAGATGATGAATAAAAATCTGGTTTTTTTGGTATTTAAAAATCTGTTGCATCCAACGTAAGCGATCTTGCACTGTCGGCATACGTTTCATTTTGCTGTCATAAAAGAGTTTTAAGTCACGTTCTGTATCACTACAGACAATGACGTGTATTTCATCCACTTTACTAAAGGCTTCATAGATCATATTAATATGACCGGTATGGACAGGATAAAATTTGCCAAAAATCACACCGACTTTCTTATTATTCGGTTCGGTGATCTGCAACACTTTATGTAATGCACTGAGCTTTGTTGCGCTTGGATTTTTGATTTTTCCACTCACGAGTTGATTAAAATACGCACGTGTAATATTGGCTTGTGCACAGATCTCATTAACTTTTAAATTCAGTTGTTTACGCTTTTGTTGTAAGTAGGCAAACGTGGACATGATGCTTTCCTTTTATTCAGAAATAGTAAAGTGAAGACCGCACTTTTCAGCGAGTAGCGCAAGGTTATGCTTGGTTTTGTTGTGCAAGTAATTCATCAACCCGTTTTTCTAACGCCACTAATTTTTCCCGAGTACGCATTAGTACTTGTGTTTGTACATCAAACTCTTCACGCGTCACCAAATCGAGTTTTGCTAATTGCGCTTGCAATGTCTGTTTGAGTTTGGCTTCAGCATCTTGTCCCAAGTCTTTAATCCCTTGGGGAAGAGAATCTTGAATTTGTTGTATAACTTGCTCTATTTTTTTCGGATTTAGCATAATCGCCTCATATTTTTTGAAATTTTATCTATTGTATGTAATCTTGCTACAAATAAAAACATTTTTTCGAGATTAAGTTTGCGTTATACTATTTGCGCATTCTCAGGGCAGGGTGAAATTCCCTACCGGTGGTAAATGTATAACATAAGCCCACGAGCGTTTACTATTTCGTGTCAAAATAGATAGTAAAGTCAGCAGATTTGGTGAGAATCCAAAGCCGACAGTATAGTCTGGATGAAAGAGAATAAGCAGGTTTTGTGTGCAAAACCTGTATTTTTTGTTTGTTTAAGATTTTCTTAGCCACATACTTTTCTCATCAGCCCTGATTCTGGTATCTAAATATCTTTATATTTCAAGGAATTTACTATGAATCAGTCTATTTTATCTCCTTTCGGTCAGTCAGAAGAACGTGCTATTGCTGCGATTAATGCGTTTAAACAGGGAAACGGTGTTTTAGTTCTTGATGATGAAGACCGTGAAAACGAAGGTGATCTCATTTTTCCTGCCGAAACTATTACGGTAGAACAAATGACAATGTTAATTCGTTATGGCAGTGGTATCGTTTGTTTATGTTTAAGCGATGAAATTTGCCAACAACTTGATTTGCCACCGATGGTTACTGAAAATACCAGTGTGAATAAGACGGCCTTTACGGTGACGATTGAGGCAGCTAAAGGTGTATCGACAGGCGTATCCGCCACGGATCGTGTGACAACTATTCGTGCTGCCGTTGCCGATAATGCCAAACCAAGCGATTTAAGCCGTCCGGGACATATTTTTCCATTACGTGCGATGACAGGTGGCGTGTTAAAACGCCGTGGGCATACTGAAGCATCGGTTGATCTTGCTCGTTTAGCTGGTTATAAAGCCGCTGGTGTGATTTGTGAAATTACCAATGATGATGGTTCAATGGCTCGTGCGCCAGAAATTGTTACGTTTGCTCAGAAATTTGGTTTTCCAGTCGTTACGATTGAAGATTTAGTGGCTTATCGTCAAAAGTATGATGTGTAATATTTAGTGTGTATAAAAAAGTGCGGTCAAAATTTTATCTGACCGCACTTTTTGTATTAGGATAATTAATTCGTTTTCAGCTTGTTCCAATATTTTTCATAAATATCGACTGCTCTACCGACATCGCCTTGCATGATGCCTTTTTCCACTTCCTCTGCTGGTGGGAAAAGAACCGGGTTGTTGACCATTTCAGGCGCGAGTAAGTGTTTTACACCTTCGTTTGGCATTGAAAATCCCATTCTTTCGATCACAATTTTGGCATTTTCAGGACGTAATAAGAAGTCGATGAATTGGTATGCGCCCTCAACATTTTTTGCTTTTTTCGGGATAGCATAGTTATCCATCCAGAAAATCGCCCCTTCTTTTGGGTAAATAAACTGAATGTTGGAATTTTCTTTATTACCTAAGTAGGCAGAACCATTCCAAATCATGCCTAAAGCGACCTCACCTTGTACATAAGGGACCTCTGGTGAATCAGAATTAAATACCAAAACGTTTGGCATGAGTTTAACCAGTTTTTCATAAGCTTGTTTAATTTCAAGCTCTTTAGTGGTGTTGGGTGATTTGCCATTTAACAGTAAAGCAATATGAAATACTTCGCGTGCATCGCTAGTTAGTAACACTTTACCTTTATATTCTGGTTTCCATAAATCTGCCCAACTAGTAATTTTGCTAGGATCAATCTCTTCTGCATTAATACCAATACCAGTGAGTCCATAAATATAAGGCAGGGAATATTGGTTTTGTGGATCAAATTCTTTATTCAGCAAATGGGTTGGGATTTGATGTAAATTGGTTAATTTTGCGTGATCGAGTTTTTGTAGCATGCCATCTTTGACCATTTTATTGATGTAATAACTCGATGGAAAAACCAGGTCATAACCGCTATTTTTAGAAAGTAATTTGAGTTTCGCGTACATCTCTTCATTACTCTCAAAGGTAGAATAGATGACTTCAATGCCCGTTTCTTTCGTAAAATCAGCAATTAAACTTGAAGGAATGTAATCCGTCCAGTTGTAAACGTAAAGCTTTTTGTTCGCCAAGGCGGAATGTGTGAAAAAGAAAAGGGAGGTGAAGACAAGTGATTTGATGACGTTAGCAAAAAGTCTTTTCAATTTTGAGTCCCTCAATGTCTAAAGACAATAAAGTGCGGTTAAAAATGAACGGATTTTAGTGAAGCAATCCGCATGAACGTTAAGTTTAAGAACTTCGAGCTGAGTATAGCAAACTTTATAAACTGATTGAATTAAATTGACATATTTCCTCGTCGGGGTAAACTGCCAACTAGTGTTATTAGCGAGCGATTTTATGTTAACGTTTTCTCATCAAGAACATATCAAAACTTATTACTCCGACTCCCGTCATCTTCATTTCACTCTTCCGCCTTTACAACAACGAAAATCTGCTGATGTGTGTATCATCGGTGCGGGATTTTTTGGTCTATCGACCGCACTTGAATTAGCGGAACAAGGCAAAAAAGTGATTGTATTAGAAGGCGCTCGTGTAGGCTTTGGCGCCTCAGGGCGAAATGGTGGGCAGGCGATCAACGGTTTTGAAGAAGACATTGGCGATTATATTGAGGCAGTGGGATTTGATACTGCGCAGAAATTATGGCAAATGTCACTAGAAGCGTTAGCGATTATCGAAGAGCGGATTAAAAAATATCATATTCAATGTGATTGGCGTAGAGGTTACGCGACGTTAGCATTAAATTCACGTCGTATGGATGATTTAATTGCGATTGAGAAATCTTGTCGCGAATTTTTTGCTTATCCCCATATGCAATTATGGGATAAAGCCAAATTAGCTGAGAATCTAGGCAGTGAGATTTATACGGGCGCACTCTTTGATGCCAATTCTGGTCATTTACACCCTCTGAATTATTGTTTAGGTTTAGCGAAAGCCTGTTTAGCGTTAGGGGTGGAAATTTATGAACAGTCGCCAGCGGTTGATTTACGTATCGGTAAAGCAAAAGTCAAAGTGAAAACCGATCAAAGTTCGGTGATTGCAAAAGACTTGGTATTGGCCACCAATGCGTATATTCGGGTACTCCCTAAAAAGCTACATCGTGGCATTGCTCGCAAAATTTTGCCAGTAGAAAGTTTTATGATTGCCACTGAGCCGTTAAGTGATGCAATGGCGGAGAGTTTGATTCGCAACCGTATGTCAGTGTGTGACAATAATTATTTCTTAGATTATTACCGTTTAAGTGCCGACAATCGCTTGTTATTTGGCAGTGATTCGAGTCCGGGCTTGGATATGATGACGGTTATGCGCTGCAATATGTTGCACGTGTTTCCTCAGTTAGAAGATGTCAACATTGACTATGGTTGGGGCGGACCTATTGATATGACCTTGAATTCCAATCCACATTTTGGTCGAATTGCGCCGAATATTTATTTTGCGCAAGGCTATTCTGGGCATGGGGTGGCGTTAACTGGATTAGCGGGGCGTATTGTGGCTGAAGCTATTTTAGGTAACGATGAGCGTTTACGCGTATTTGAGCAACTGAAAGTGCCGAGTGTGCATGGTGGTAAGTTACTGCAAAAAGCCACCTTATTTGTAGGCACTAAATACTATCGCTTTTTAGATAAATATCGTTGATATTCTAAGAGGAAAAGTCGTAAGAAAAAACTAGTTATTCCCCTTGTTTTGCTTTATTCTTGCAAACGTTTTTCTGTAATTGCGATGGGACAGAAAAAATAAAATATGGCGCGTTGGCGCTTGAATTTTTGACTCCTTTTAAGAGGTAAACTAAGACATTGGAACAGGTTACTTTAACGTCTGATGGCACTTCATCCGTGTTTGCTGAAAATACCGTACGTGAAGTGTGTAACATCAATTACTGGGGGATGCGTTATTATAACGTAGATGAAAAAGGGGACATTTTTGTTTGTCCCGATCCTGACAAGCCACAAAATCGTGTGTCTTTAGCCACATTGGCAGAAAAAGTGCAACGAGAACAAGGCGCCCATTTACCGACGCTCTTCTGCTTTCCGCAAATTATTCAACACCGGTTACGCTCGATTAATCAAGCGTTTAAACGTGCCCGTGAAGATTTTGGTTATGAAGGGAATTATTTCCTCGTTTATCCAATCAAAGTGAATCAACATCGACGTATTGTCGAGTCATTAATTAGCTCAGGTCAGCCGCTTGGTTTAGAAGCTGGGTCAAAGGCGGAATTGATGGCGGTACTAGCACATGCAGGGATCACGCAAACGGTAATCGTCTGTAATGGCTATAAAGATCGGGAATATGTTCGTTTTGCCCTGATGGGTGAAAAACTCGGACATAAAGTGTATTTAGTGATTGAAAAGCTCTCTGAAATCCAGCTTGTTTTAGAGGAAGCAGCAAAACTGAATGTGAAGCCACGCTTAGGGGTACGTGCACGTTTAGCCTCACAGGGATCTGGTAAATGGCAATCTTCAGGTGGTGAAAAATCAAAATTTGGTTTATCTGCCTCACAAGTCTTGTCTTTAGTTCAGATGTTAAAAGAACATGACTGTCTCGATTGTTTACAGCTACTACATTTCCACTTGGGATCACAGCTTGGCAACATTCGTGATGTGGCGACAGGCGTGCGAGAAAGTGCTCGTTTTTATGTCGAATTGCATAAATTAGGCGTCAATATTCAGTGCTTTGATGTGGGTGGTGGCTTAGGTGTGGATTACGAAGGTAACCGCACACAATCCGATTGCTCAGTGAACTATGGTCTAAATGAATATGCCGATACGGTTGTGTGGGGCATTGGTCAAGCCTGCCGTGAGCATGGTTTACCACATCCTACTATTATCACCGAATCGGGTCGTGGTGTGACTGCACACCATGCCGTTTTAGTTTCTAATGTGATTGGTGTAGAACGTTATAAATTTGAAACCTTAGCGGCGCCAGCAAAAGACGCACCAAGTGTGTTGCATAGTATGTGGGAAACTTGGGTGGATATTCAGTCTTCACGTGAAAAACGGTCGTTACGTAGTTGGATTCATGAAAGCCAATTTGATTTATCAGATGTACATAATCAATACAATGTTGGGTTGCTGAATTTAGAACAGCGTGCATGGGCTGAGCAACTTTATCTGAATATTTGTCATGAAGTAGGGCAATTATTTAATGAAAAGCACCGTTCTCATCGTACAATTATTGATGAACTGCAAGAACGCTTTGCGGATAAATTGTACGTGAATTTTTCTTTGTTCCAATCCTTGCCTGATGCGTGGGGCATTGACCAGCTTTTCCCAGTCTGTCCAATTTCGAATTTAAATCAACCGGTGAGCCGTCGTGCAGTATTATTAGATATTACCTGTGATTCAGATGGTACGATTGATCATTATATTGATGGGGATGGTATTACGACCACCATGCCGATGCCACATTATGAAGAAGACAAGCCACCGTTATTAGGCTTCTTTATGGTCGGGGCGTATCAAGAAATTTTAGGTAACATGCATAACTTATTTGGTGATACCAGTACAGTGGATGTCTTAGTACATGAGCAGGATAAGGCTGATATTGTGGACTACGACGAAGGTAACACCGTAGCAGATATGTTGGAATATGTTTATCTCGATCCGAAAAAATTATTGGATCGCTACCGTGAACAAATTGAGCATTCAAACTTACCTGCGTCAGAAGCTATTCAGTTCTTAAATGAACTCGAAGTGGGCTTGAATGGATATACCTATTTAGAAGACGAGTAATCAGCAAAAGTGCGGTATGTTTTTCAAAAAATTGACCGCACTTTAAAATAACAGGATTCACTATGTACAATACCTTAAACAATAAAGAAGATATTTCATTAGTTTCAAATAATTTTGGTTTTCTACGCTTGCCTGTTCACTTTAATCCCATCGAAACAGATGCGGAGTGGGTGATTACTGGCGTACCGTTTGATGCGTCGGTATCGGGTCGCGCAGGAACGCGTTTTGGTGCGGAAGCCATTCGTCGTGCGTCGGTGAATTTGGCGTGGGAACACTGCCGCTTTCCATGGGATTTTGATGTGCGTGAGCGTTTGAAGATCGTGGATTGTGGCGATTTGGTTTATTCCTTCGGTGATAACCAAAATTTCGTAGAAGAATTAGAAGCGCACGCAACCGCTTTATTAAAAGCGGGTAAGCGTTGCTTAACCTTTGGTGGCGATCATTTCATTACCTTGCCTTTATTACGTGCCCATGCTAAACATTTTGGCAAATTAGCAATGATTCACTTTGATGCGCACACCGATACCTATGAAAATGGTAGCCGCTATGATCACGGTACCATGTTTTACCATGCACCAAAAGAAGGGCTAATTGACGCAGCGCATTCGGTACAAATTGGTATTCGTACTGAATTTGATCGCAACTTACCATTTACGGTGCTTTCTGCGCCACAAGTCAATGATGACTGCGTGGAAACTACGGTTGCAAAAATCAAAGAGGTGATCGGTGATTTACCGGTTTACTTAACTTTTGATATTGACTGTTTAGATCCTGCTTATGCACCCGGTACCGGTACGCCAGTCTGTGGTGGATTAAGCACGGACAAAGCATTGAAAATTTTACGTGCCTTGAAAGAGGTGAATATTGTGGGTATGGATTTGGTTGAAGTCTCTCCTGCCTATGATCAATCAGACATCACTGCTTTAGCAGGGGCAACTTTGGCGCTAGAAATGCTGTATATGCAAGGGGCGAAAAAAGGTTAATATTCCCTTTTCTTGAGCAAGAAAAATCCACTTTTGTTAAGAAAGTGGATTTTTTTATGCTTGATAACTCAAAGTGCAGTGAGTTTCTGCTGCAATTCTACTTGTTTAAAGGGTTTGACAAGGACAGGGAATTGTTCTGCTTTTTCTCTTTGCTCAGTATGCCCTGTCATCAACAGGATCTTCACTTGCGGTAAGTGTGTTTTTACCCATTTTGCGACATCTACTCCGGTTAATTTGCCGGATAACATAATATCAGAGAGTAAATAATCAATCGTTAGTCCTTGTTCTAATAAGGCAAGGGCTTGTTCACCTGATTCACATAAAACGGGTTGGTAGCCCATTTCATGTAATTGTTCTGACAGAGTTTCGCGTACACTGGCTTTATCTTCCACTACCAGAATCTGGTATGTTGTATCACAGCTCAGACGAGGTTGGGATGTCAACGCTGATACATCTTGTATTTGTTGTGCGATTGGCAATTGCAAATGAATAGCGGTACCTTGATCAGGTTGGGACTCAATCAGTACACGTCCTTTCGACTGGCGGATAAACCCATAGACCATAGATAAGCCCAAGCCACTTCCGCGCCCATTTTGTTTGGTGGTGAAGAATGGTTCAAATACCCGTTTTTGTGTTTGTTCATCCATCCCACAACCGTCATCAATGATTGAGAGTTGCACCATCTCCTCTTGGCAATGGGCGCGTTGTACTGTTAATTGTGTACTGCGAATGAGAATATGACCTTCGTGATTGAGTGCATCTTTCGCATTGACAATTAAATTCACTAAAGCGGTTTCGAGCTGGTTTTTATCAATATAGACTAAAGGCAAATATTCGCCCAATTCGAGTTGTACATTAATCGTTGGGGGAATGGTGTGTTTAATCAAATCATTAAACTCAATCACCAGTTGATTAATATCTAAAACTGTAGGGTGTAACGGTTGTTTTCGTGCATAGGCTAACAAGCGTTGTGTCAGCGTTGCACTCTTTTCTGCCGCTTTCAAGGCACGCTGTAGACGTTTGACTTGGCGTTCATCAAGCCCATGCGGATCAATTAAATCCAAATTACCAATAATCACAGCTAAGAAGTTATTGAAATCATGAGCAATTCCACCGGTGAGGTGACCGATGGCTCGCATTTTTTGACTGTGTGCAATTTCGTTTTCTAATTTTTTGCGTTGTGTACGATCAATTAAAAAGATGACTAGTCCATCTTTTAATGGACTAACCCGCCATTCCAGTACTTGCTGTGAATATTCAATTTCAAGGAAATCTTCCGCTTGCCGAATTTGTTTCAGTAAGGCGAGATCAATTGGTTGTTCCCAGCCGCTTACCTTAGCGTGTTTATGATTAAAGTAATCCACCAGTGTGTGTAAGCTTAATGGGGAGGTGTGCGTAAAAAAGTCACCTAGTAGTGTGTTAAATTGTGCGTTGTAAGACACTAAGTTAAGTTGTTGGTCAAAAATGGCGAGACCATCGCGCATGGCTAAAAACGTGTGTTCTAATAATTCACTCTTTTCTTTTAATAATGAGTCAGTTTGCTCTAAGGTCAGCACATTTTGGTGAAAAATATCAAAGGTCCGTGCTAAATCGCCAATTTCATCTTGGGTTTGTTGTTGCGGTACCGTCACGTTTTTATCGCCTTGTGATAAGCGTTTTAACGCATCAGTAATAGAATATAAGCGTTTGCCGATCAAGGAATAAATGTATTGTCCTAGGATAATAATCAATAAAATCGTAAATAACGAAAAGAGCAAAATAGACAAAGTAAGTGTGGATAATCGTTGTTGAATTTGTTCTGAATCAATATCCACGCTGTCCACTTTTTCTTTCGCCAATTGTGTATATTGTTGGCTAATTTGTTGCACCAAAGCATCAATCTGGAAGGTGAGGAATTGCACGCGTAAATTGATCTTTTCAAGGGCTTTAGCATTGTCAATCAACTGTGGGAAAAGGGCTTTGAGCTTATCCAGTTCTTGGTTAATGTCGGTTAAGTAATCAACTGCAGGAAAGAGTAAAAAATTGGACTCAATGCTGATAAAAATCCCCGTCGAAAAATTACTTTTGGTGGCATCTTCAATTAATTTTTCCATACGGTTCAGCTGCGATAAAAAAGTGGCAGGGATCTGTTCTGGCAGTGCGGTATTTTTTTCCAGTCTTTTAATATGCTGAATGTGGAGCAACCCTTGGTTTAATTCACTAATGATTGTGGTGTTAAGGATATGACGTTGGTGGGTTTGTAATAATAAGTCCTGTACACTCTTTCCAAGTAAATCAATGTGATAGATGATATTGGCAAAGCGTTGGTCCTCTGGTGTAGACCGCTTCGCTTGAGTTAAGAGCATTTGTAATTGCTCAGCATGATGCGCTAAGGTCTTGGATTCTTCTTGATACTCTAACGCGCGTGTTGTTTGAGTAAGGCGTTTTGCATAAGTAGAAATTTGTGCGGTTTTTACCCCTAGGGTCATCGAGGAAAACATCTGATTTAATGAACTATCACGCAGATTGGATAAGGCGTTATAGGTGCTATTTAAGCCAATAATGGCGGTGCCACTAATAAAAATAATCAGGAAAATGGCGGTGATTAAAAAGATCACGAGCCGAAAGCGAACACTGTAGGGTTTTGGCAAGAAGGCGCTGGTAAAAAAACGTTTCATAAATGGACCGCACTTTATTTGTCATCTTGAATGGTACATCAAACATTGTACGGAGAATCAAGAAAAAATACAGGATAATTATGAAAAGGTTGTTCGAAAAGAAAACGACCTACACGGAGGTAGGTCGTTGGCATGTGATTAAACAGTAACCACACTCATTTTGGGACCAAAGGGTTCGAAACGAAGATCACTCTCTGACCAACCTTGCTGTTTTAAGAGCGCAATAATGCCTTCCATAAAACCAATGGAACCACAGACATAGATGCTCGCCTCTTTTGGCAGATGTTGAGTGATAAATGTGGCATCAATACGGGGTTGCTCAGCAGTATAAATGAGGTGTTGCTGTGCATTTCCTGCTTGTTTGATTAAGCTCTCTACTTCATCTTTGAAAGCATGGTTATCGGCATGCCGGCAAGAATGTATCCAATGGATTTCACGTTGATGGTCAACATTGATTTGTTGTTCTAACATTGCGAGTAAGGGGGTAATCCCAATGCCACCGCTAATTAAAACTAATGGCTTATCGTCCTGTTTTAGTACAAAATCCCCTGCTGGGGCAGTTAAATCAAGGGTATCGCCAATCTGGATATGGTCATGCAAGTAGTGAGAAACCAAGCCTTTACACTCCCCCACGCCTTCGCGTTTTACAGCAAATTTTAACCCTTCTGTCGTGTTGATTGAGCAGAGGGAATAGTGACGCCAGGCGGTATTTTCTTCCCCTTCTGGTTTTACGCGTACGGTAATGTACTGTCCTGCTTGTAAGTCGGGTAATGAGAAATCAGGTTTGACGGTAAATTCGACGACTTGATCAGAAACAACACGTTTATTGACTACTTTGAATGGTTGGTAGCCCTCCCACGCTGCTTTGTCATACATGGTTTGTTCTACCTGAATAAACACATCCGCAATCACACCATAGGCTTTACCCCATGCGTCTATAATCTCTGGTGTTGCGGCATCGCCTAAGACTTCTTTAATCGCTTTTAACAGATTTTCCCCCACAATTGGATAATGTTCCGGCTTGATTTCTAATGCACGGTGTTTATGTCCAATTTGAGTGATATGAGGGAGAATAGCCTCTAGATTATCAATATGTTTGGCAGCGGCCAGGACAGTACTGGCAAGTGCCATCGGTTGGCGACCTTGTTTTTGGTTGGTTTTATTGAACACGTCGAGAAGCTCTGGATGAGCAGTAAACATATTGTGATAAAAGGTTTGTGTAATCGTCGTTCCGTATTGTTCTAAAACGGGAATTGTTGCTTTGATAATATCGCGGGTATGTTGATCTAACATTTTTTCTTCCTTGATTTAGTAATAATAGTTGAGTGTTATACTCGGGTTTGTTCGCGTTTAATTTAGTGAAAACAAAGCAAGCTTTCTATACCTTATTCGAAGTAGAACGAGGAAAATTTTGATTTAAATCAAAGAGTAAAAATAAGTTTTGTGATCAATTTCACAGATTGAGAAAATCTTATCAATTATGACAATTATGAACGGGATTCAACATTTTCCATTCATATTGTTATGGTTAAATGCGATTATGTTTATTTTATCAAGGGATTTTTTCGGATGGAGCACGTTAATTCAACACCACCTGCTCGCCCTCTGTTAGAAATGAAAGGTATTGCCAAGCGCTTTGGTACCTTTTATGCGCTACAAGATGTGGACTTATCCATTTATCGTGGTGAAATCCATGCCTTAATGGGGGAAAATGGGGCGGGTAAAAGTACCTTAATGAAAATTCTCGCTGGAGCATATACCGCCTCTGCAGGTGAAATTTTAATTGATGGAGAACCCTTTTCTATTTCTTCGCCAAAAGATGCGATTAAAGCTGGTATTACCTTGATTTATCAAGAAATCCACCTTTCACCTAATTTAACTGTGGCAGAAAATATTTTTCTCGGTTGTGAGATTAAAACCTTGTTTGGTCTCGATCGTAAAACTATGGCAGAAGAGTCACAGAAAGTACTTGATCGTTTAGGCGCACAGTTTTTAGCCACGCAAAAAGTCTCATCTTTAACGATCGCAGAACAGCAACAAGTAGAAATTGCCCGTGCCTTATACCGAAAAAGTCGCATTCTTGTGATGGATGAGCCGACTGCGGCGTTGTCTTCTCGTGAAACGGAACGACTGTTTGCCTTAGTGAAAAAATTACGTGATGAAGGCATGGCGATCATTTATATCAGCCACCGTATGGCAGAAATTTATGAGCTTGCTGACCGTGTTAGCGTGCTACGCGATGGTAAATATGTCGGTTCTCTAACCCGTGATAATTTGGATTCCGCTACTCTCGTACAGATGATGGTAGGACGCCCGTTAACTGACTTATTTAATAAAGAGAAAGTGCCTGTTGGGGAAGAGGTTCTACGGGTAGAAAACTTATCTGATGGACACAAACTCAAAGATGCCTCTTTGGTTGTGCGTGCTGGTGAGATTGTCGGATTGTCCGGATTAGTGGGCGCGGGACGCTCTGAGCTCGCACATTTACTCTTCGGCGTGAAACGCGCAACGAAAGGCAAAATCTATTTGAGTGGCGGTGAAATCAGTTTTTCTTCACCACGAGAGGCGATCGCTCATCATGTAGCATTATTGCCAGAAAACCGTAAAGAAGAAGGCTTGTTTTTAGATCTCAATATTCTCAAAAATGTCACGATGGCGACTTTAGAGCGTGATGCCACGATGTTGGTGATCGATCAAGGTAAAGGCAAACAAACCACGCAAGCGGCGATTGAAGGATTGAAAATGCGTGTGCCGAGTGCGAATGTCAATGTCAGTGGCTTATCCGGTGGGAATCAACAAAAAGTCTTGTTATCACGCTGGGCGGCAATTGAACCGAAGCTATTCATCATGGACGAGCCAACGCGCGGTGTGGATGTCGGGGCGAAAAGTGAAATTTATCGCATGATGATTGAAATGGCGAAAAAAGGGGTCGCGATTTTAATGATTTCCAGTGAGTTGCCTGAAATTGTGGGTATGAGCGATCGCGTTTATGTCATGCGCGAGGGCTATACTGTGGGTGAATTAGAAGGCGATAACATTAATCAAGAGCGTATCATGGCATTGGCTTGTGGCGCACAATCATAATGAAAATATAAAAAGAACTCAGTTAGGAGAAGTAACCATGGGAACAACACAACCGGTTAAACCGGGTTTTAAAAAACTGGCAATTGCAGATGCGATGCAGGCAATGGGGATTTTGCCCATCTTGATTTTAATTGTGATCGTATTTTCGTTTGTGGCACCAAACTTTATGACCGAAGCCAATATGATGAATATTACGCGTCAGGCATCAATTAATATTGTGTTAGCCGCAGGGATGACATTTGTGATTTTAACGGGTGGGATTGACCTTTCCGTTGGTTCGATTTTAGGGGTGACGGCGGTGATTGGACTGGTTACCTCGCTCAATCCCGCATTGGCAGAATTTGCGGTGCCGTTAGCGTTACTCGCGGGTTTAGGTATGGGGGTATTTAATGGTTTATTGGTTGCGTATGCAGGTCTACCTCCATTTATTGTTACGCTAGGTACATATACTGCATTACGTGGCGCAGCCTATTTAGTAGCCGATGGGACAACGGTGATCAACTCTAAAATCTCATTCAGTTGGATAGGAAATGGTTATCTTGGCTCGGTACCTTGGCTAGTGATTATCGCCTTTGCCGTGATTGCCGTGTGCTGGTTTATTTTACGTCGCACGACGTTAGGCACCCATATTTATGCGGTTGGGGGTAACTTGCAAGCCGCACGTTTAACAGGTATCAAAGTCTCTTTAGTCTTAATCTTCGTTTACGCTGCCAGCGGATTATTATCTGGCTTAGGCGGCGTAATGAGTGCATCGCGTTTGTATAGCGCCAATGGTAATCTTGGTGTAGGCTATGAACTTGATGCAATCGCAGCCGTTATTTTAGGTGGCACGAGTTTCGTGGGCGGTATCGGAACCATTACGGGGACGCTCATCGGTGCATTAATTATTGCGACTTTAAATAATGGTATGACTTTAATGGGAGTGTCATATTTCTGGCAGCTCGTTATTAAAGGTGGGGTAATCATCGTGGCAGTATTGATCGACAAATACCGTACCCGTTCAGCTTAAACAACATCCAATATAGGAGAGGTTATAATGAAATTAAAAACATTAGCAGTATCTTTAATGTTAGCCATGGCACCTTTTGCACAAGCGAAAGAATTAAAATCGATCGGTGTGACCGTTGGTGATCTCGCTAACCCATTCTTCGTACAAATTGCGAAAGGGGCAGAGTTAAAAGCAAAAGAGCTTGCTGGCGACAAAGTAAACGTTGTTTCTGTATCCAGTGGTTACGATTTAGGTCAACAAGTGGCACAAATCGATAACTTCATCGCGGCAAAAACCGACATGATTATCCTTAACGCAGCGGATTCTAAAGGGATTGGACCTGCCGTAGAGCGTGCACGTAAAGCCGGTATTGTGGTGGTGGCAGTGGACGTTGCAGCGGATGGCGCGGACGCAACAGTCACTTCAAATAACTACCAAGCGGGTGAAATTGCCTGTCAAACTATCGTTGAAAAACTCAACGGTAAAGGTAATGTGGTGATCATCAATGGACCACCTGTATCTGCGGTACAAGATCGTGTACAAGGTTGCCAAGATGTATTTGCTAAACACGCGGACATCAAAGTGTTATCACATAACCAAAACGCGAAAGGTAGCCGTGAAGGTGGTTTAGAAGTGATGACTTCATTATTAATTGCACATCCGAAAATTGATGCGGTGTTCGCCATCAATGATCCAACGGCGATTGGTGCAGACTTAGCCGCAAAACAAGCACAACGTAATGAATTCTTCATTATGGGTGTGGACGGCTCACCAGATGGTGAAGAAGCCTTGAAATTATCAGATAGCTTATTCCGTGGTACACCAGCACAAGATCCACAAGTGATGGCAGCAGAAGCGGTGAAAATTGGTTACGATATTTTACAAGGCAAACCAGCACCGAAAGATCCCGTGTTAATTCCTGTACATTTAATTACACGTGATAACATTAAAGACTATAAAGGTTGGACTGTGAAGTAATTGCCTGATTCCCCCTCCTGAGTTTGGGAGGGGGCTTATTATTTGTGGTTAAACATGCGACATTAACAGCGCTCAACCGCAACGGCAAATAAATAACCCATGCCGCGAACAGTTTGAATATAAGTTGGTGCCTTGGGGTTAGGCTCAATTTTTTTACGTAACCGCATAATGAGCACATCGACAGTGCGGTCAAAAATTTCTAAGCTTTCCGTGTGTGTCAGTTCAAGTAACTTTTCACGAGAAAGGACTTTTTGTGCATGAGAAACTAAGGCGTGTAATAAGGTGTATTCTCCTTGCGTCAGCTCAATATCCACTTTTTGTGGCGAATATAATTTCCGATTTTGTGTATCTAGCACCCAATGATGAAAAGTAAAACCTTGATGTGAGGCGCTGGTTGAAAAAGGTTGTGGCTGATGGCGACGTAACGCGACTTTCGCTCTTGCAACGACCACGCGAGGATAAAAGGGTTTGGAGATGTAGTCATCAGCACCCATTTCTAAGCCAACAACAATATCGGATTCAGAATCTAGCCCACTTAACATAATCACAGGGGCAGTGGTCAGGCTTTTTAAACGCTGTAAGAGAATTAATCCATTGACATCAGGCAGAATTAAATCAAGAAAAATTAATGAAAAGTGCGGTGTCGATTGCAACAAAGCTAACGCTTGCTGACCGGTTTGAGCCGTCATGACTGTATAGCCATGTTCCTCAAAAATATCGGTAAGCAATTCACAAACTTGAACATCATCATCAATGACAAGAAGAGAAGTATTTTGTTGCATTTGTATATCCATGCCTTAAATAGATTATTTTTTAAGTATATATAATTTCTAACAGAAAGAGTATTCATCAATAAACAAAATCTAAAACGATGAGGTAGTTATGCGTATTGGTATCGATCTAGGTGGCACGAAAATTGAAGTGATCGCCCTTTCTAATGAAGGCAAAGAGTTATTCAGGAAACGCGTGCCTACACCAAGAGGGTCTTATGAAGCAACATTAGCTGCAATTAAAGGGCTGGTAGATGATGCGGAACAAGCAACGGGACAAACAGGTACGGTGGGTATTGGTATTCCGGGGACGATTTCGCCGTTTAGCCATAAAGTGAAAAATGCTAATTCCGTGTGGTTAAATGGTCAACCATTAGACAAAGATCTTTGTCGCTTACTGGGTCGCGAAGTCCGTATTGCCAATGACGCAAATTGCATGACAGTATCTGAAGCCTCAGACGGTGCTGGGGCAGGAAGTGCGGTCGTGTTGGCGTTAATTTTAGGAACAGGATGCGGTTCAGGCATTGTGATTCATGGTAAACCACATCATGGTGGTAACGGTATCGGGGGAGAATGGGGACACAATCCTTTGCCTTGGATGGACGATGAAGAAAAAGCCGTTGCGCAACAAACACCATGTTATTGTGGTAAACACGGTTGTATTGAACAATTTGTGTCAGGCACAGGGCTGTGTGATGATTATGAGCGTCGTTCGGGAAAACGTTTGAAAGGCGATGAGATTCTTGCTTTAGCTGAGCAAGGCGATGCGCTAGCCGAACAATCCTTCCAAGCTTATGAACGTCGCTTGGCGAAAGCGTTGTCCTCTTATGTCAATATGCTCGATCCTGATGTGATTGTCTTCGCCGGCGGTGTGTGTAATGTTGATAGACTTTACACCAATGTGCCTAAATTGATGCCACAGTATATTTTTGGTCATGAGTTCCATACTCCTATTCGCAAGGCATTACATGGTGATTCCAGTGGCGTGCGTGGTGCGGCATGGCTATGGCCATTGGAAAAATAAAATTTCGTTAAATTGACCGTACTTTGATGGGATTTCTCTAAGGGGGATAAGCGATGAAACGTTCTGAAATTAACCAAGTATTAGGCGAATTTAAGGCATTGATGCAACGTCATTGTTTTTATTTGCCCGAATTTGCAGATTACCGTTTGGCAGATTGGAAGCTCGCCGATTTAGTAAGCCAACAAGAAGTATTAGATGCGCGTCTTGGTTGGGATGTCACGGATTTCAATTTGAATGATTTTGCGAAATATGGTTTAACGTTATTTACCATTCGTAATCAATCCTCCACCAATCAGAAACCCTATGCGGAAAAAATTATGATGGTAAAAGAGGGACAAGTCACCCCGATGCATTACCATTGGAAAAAAATGGAAGATATTATTAATCGAGGTGGTGGTACCTTGGTGATTCGTTTGTATCGACGTGATGAGCAAACGGATTTGTTAGATGAAAAATCGACTATTCAAGTGGCGGTGGATGGTAAGCAGATCACGGTCAATGCAGGTGGTTTAGTCAAACTTAAACCGGGACAAAGTATTTGTTTAACCCCTTTCTTGTATCATAGCTTTTGGGCTGAGGATGGTGTGGTATTAGCAGGGGAAGTGTCTATGGCAAATGATGATTTAACTGATAATCGTTTTTTAGCACCATTGGGTCGTTTTTCACAAATTGAGGAAGATGAACCCCCTCTTCATTTACTTTGTAGTGATTACCCTCAGTATTTAGCAGGAGCATAACATGGGATTATTGAACTTAAAGTCAATGCTTTCCGTCGCAAATCAACATCAATTTGCGGTCGGGGCATTTAATGCGATTGACTCAAATTTTATTGATGCAGTGTTTACTGCGGCACAACAAAATCAGTCACCGGTAATTATTAATGTGGCTGAAGTACATTTGAAATATATTGATTTAGAGCCAACCGCAGAATATATCAAGAAAAAAGCCATGCTAGCAGGTGTACCTGTTTGTTTAAACCTTGATCATGGTGTCACCTTCGCTACTGTAGAACGTGCAGTAAAATGCGGTTTTTCTTCTATTATGTTTGATGGTTCATCCCTTTCTTATGCGGAAAATATCGAGCAAACACGTAAAGTGGTTGAGCTTTGCCAAAATTATGGGCTTTCTGTCGAAGGCGAGCTTGGTGCAGTAGGAGGAGATGAACATGGTGCATTAGAAAGTTGTGCGGATGTGGCGCTTTATACTAAAGTAGAGCAAGCCGTCGAGTTTGTATCGGAAACGGGGATTGATGCTTTAGCGGTAGCGATTGGGAATACTCACGGTAAATATAAAGGCATACCAAAATTGGATTTTGAACGTCTGGCGCAAATTCACCAAGCGGTTTCTGTTCCGTTAGTATTACACGGTGGTTCGGGATTAAGTGCTGACGATTTCCGCAAGACGATTCAACGTGGCATTTGCAAAATTAATTTCTTTACAGGCATGTCACAAGCGGCGTTACAGTCACTTGAAAAAGATATGCAACACGCCGATCTCGAGACAAAATATCATTATTACCTCATTATGATGAACCGTATGCAACAGGCGATTTCTGACACGGTTGCAGAACAGATGAATATTTTTAACAGCATTAATAAGGCGCATTTATATGCAACAACGTAATGGCATTCTCGCCATCGGTAATTTATTAGTGGATCGTGCCCTACTGATTTCGGATTATCCACAAGAGTCCATGTTAGCCACGATTTCTAACATGGAGCTCCATTGTGGCGGCGGTTGTACCAATGTGTTATTTAATTTGGCAAAACTTGATCCACATTTACCGCTTTTTCTTGCCGGTGCCATTGGTCAAGATGGCGAAGGAAAGTTAATTTTACAACAAGCTAAGCAGCATCATATTAATGTTGACAATGTAGTCCAGTTAGCTCTACCAACCTCATTTACTGATGTGATGATCAATTCACAAACGGGTGATCGTACGTTTTTCCATTACGTTGGCGCAATGGCAGAATATCAAGCAGCACATATTTTGCAAATTGATCATTCCGCGAAAATTGCCCACATCGCTTATTTACCGCTATTGCCTAGATTGCTTGATGTAGAGGTGTTAAAACACACGCTGACCAGTCTACAGCAAAAAGGCTTTCTCATTTCCATTGATTTAGTTTCCGTAGCGAATAAACAGATCTTTACTCAACAAATCCTCCCCATTTTGCCTTATGTGGATTATGTGATTATTAATGATATTGAGGCCAAATGGTTGACCAATTCAGAGGCATTCGCATCGAGCAAAACTGTATTACAGCGCATGGCGGAGCAAATGATGCCATTGGGCGTGCGTGATACTGTGATCATCCATGAACCTAAATGGGCTGTTGCGATGAATCAACAAGGTGAACAAGTTGCGATACCTTCGTACTGGGTAGAAAAACAAAATATCGTGAGTACCTTAGGGGCAGGTGATGCTTTCTGTACAGGGGTGCTTTATGGTTTACATCATGGCTTACCTTTAGTGGAGGTACTTAAACTCGGTCACGGGTTAGCGTACTTCAATTTATTCTCCATGTCCGCAACGGGCGGTGCCGTGAGTTATGAAACACTGCAGCACTTTATTACAACACAAGAATCAAACTGTTGAAATGATGGTTAAAAAGATGATTTTAATCTAAATTCTTTTGGGGTTTTACCGTATTCTCTTTTAAAGACGGCATAAAAATATTGTAGTGAAGGATAGCCACATATTTCAGCAATTTCTTGAGTAGAAACGTCAGTAAAGCGTAACATATATTGCGCTCGACTAAGTTTTTCTTCATGAATAACTTGATGAATCGTCTTATCCATTTCTATTTTAAAACGTTGTTCTAAATTTGAACGAGAGATGCGTAAATGATCTAACACTTGTTCTGTCTTAATACCTTGGCAAGCACGATGGCGAATAAAGTGCATCGCTTGAATAACAAAAGGATCTTGTAAAGAGCGATAATCCGTTGAGCGGCGTTCTTCAACGCTGATGGGTGGGATTAAAATGGGCTTATGTGATACAGGCTGTCCACTGAGTTTTTGGTGAAGAAGTTTAGCTGCTTGATAACCAATTTGACTGGTGCCTTGTACAACAGAGGAAAGTGAGGTCCTTGATAAATATTGAATTAACTCTTCATTATCAATACCAATAATACAAAGCTCGTCAGGGACAACAATTTTGAGCTGTTCACAAGCTTGTAATAAATGCCTTGCTCGAGCATCCGTTACCGCAATAATCCCAGTGTGTTTTGCAAGTGTTTTTAACCATTCACAAAGCTTATTTTGTGATTCTAGCCAATTTTGTGAGTTCGTTTTATCTCCGAGATAATATTGAGGTTCATGCTCATAATGCCGCATTAAATGGATAAACGCATTTTGTCTTTCTAGTGACCAATGTTTTTCGCTTTCAGCAGGATAACCATAAAAAGCAAAACGATTAATGCCTTTTTGTTTCAGGTGAAGAAATGCGGTTTCGATTAGCGCATAATTGTCCGTTGCCACATAAGGAAGATCTGGATAATATGCTGGATTCTGGTATGAACCACCTACAGCAATAATGGGAACTTCAATGTTATGGAGCAATTCCGCCGTTTCAATATCATCAAAGTCAGCGATAATACCGTCAATGGATAAGTTTCGGATATCTTCTTTGTGGTAAACGAAATCATCTTCCATAAAAATAGCCCATGTACATTGCGATGCTTGAATATACTGTCCAATACCTTTAATGACCCCACGATCATAAATCTTATTTGCATTAAACAGCAAGGCAACTTTGTAAGGTTGTTCTGACATTTTTATCTCCTTTGCTGGTTTCACTATAAGATAAAAAAATAAACTTAGCAAAATGATAAAAACTCCACCGCACTTTCGTTAAGCCAAGCAAAGTGTGGTGGATTTGGAGAGGAATTAGAGTGTAAATTACATTTTCTTTTTACTGATGGTATCAAGCCATACGGCAAGGAGTAGAATCCCACCTTTTACGATATATTGCCAGAAAGTCGGGACATCTAACATACTCATTCCATTATCCAGTAACGCGATAATAAATGCACCTATTACGACACCATAAATCGTTCCGATACCGCCAGCGAGACTAGCGCCACCAATCACACAAGCGGCAATAGCATCCAGTTCTGCATTTTGACCAGCAGAGGGGGCGCCAGCACCTAAACGTGCACTTAAGATTAAACCTGCAATCGCCACTAAAAAACCATTTAATGCAAAAATCGTCATTTTTACTTTTTCTACACTAATGCCAGATAATCTTGCTGCCTCAATATTGCCACCAATCGCATAAACATGACGACCAAAAGCGGTTTTTCTGGCTAGAAATGCACCAATGATAGTTAGTAAAGCGAGTACTAATACTGGAAATGGGACCCCTCGATAAGTATTTAATAAGTAAATGGCACCAAGGACTAAGATTGCGACTGTTGCATATGTGAGCGTTTCTTTTGTGATTGGCTGTACGGGTAAATTCAGTTTTTGGCGAGCTTTACGTTGATAGCCTCCCCAAACAATAAAACAGAGCAGGACAAATGTCGCCAAGAACATGCCTAAAATATCAGGTAAATAGCCTTGTCCGATAGATGTCATGTCTGAACTAATTGGCGAAACTGTAGTGCCATTGGTTAAACCAATTAAAATCCCCCGAAAGGCTAACATACCGGCTAACGTGACGATGAAGGAAGGGACTTTCTGATAAGCGACCCACCAGCCATTCCATGCACCCAATATAAGTCCTAACATTAACGTAATTAAGATAGTTAGCGGTAATGGCCAATGCCACCAGACATTAGTAATAGCAGCAAAACCACCGAGTAGCCCCATTAAGGAACCTACGGATAAATCAATTTCTGCAGAGATAATAATAAACACCATCCCAATCGCTAAAATACCAGTAATTGATGTTTGACGTAGTAAATTTGATATATTTCTTGCACTTAAATAGGCACCGTCAGTTGCCAATGAGAAAAATGTCATAATGATCACGATGGCAATAAACATGATATAAACTTGTAAATTAATGGATTTTAATTTCTGCATTGATTACTCCTTAAGCGCCGCTTCCATGACTTGTTCTTGGGTCAGATTGTGATTGACAAGATCTGCTTTGATTTTTCCCTGATGCATGACTAAGACACGATCGCTGATGCCAAGTACTTCAGGTAATTCGGACGAAATGACAATAATCGCCATCCCTTCTTTGGCAAGTTGGTTAATTAATTTATAAATTTCATATTTTGCACCTACATCAATTCCTCTTGTTGGCTCATCTAAGATCAAAATTTTAGGATTTAATAGTAAACATTTTGCTAGCACCGCTTTTTGTTGGTTGCCTCCACTTAAGCGTCCGATTGCAAGTTGCGTTGATGATGTTTTGACGGTAAGTTTGGCAATGGATTGATTGATAATTGTTTCTTCAAGTGGTGCATTAATGATTTTTTTACGAAAGCAGAATTGGAGGAGTGATGAAAGGGTAATGTTGTGACCTACTCCCATGATTGGAATAATACCGTGTTTTTTACGATCCTCTGGCACCATGACAATCTGATTTGCAATCGCCTGAGCACAATTTTTAATCTGGATAGGCTGATTCTCAAGGAGAATATTGCCTTGATATTTTCCCGCATAGGAACCAAAAATACACTGTGCCATTTCGGTACGTCCTGAACCCACTAACCCTGCTACACCAAGAATTTCACCTTTATGTAAGGAAAAATTTGCATTATCGACACGTTTAATATGTGTATTTGTTGGATGCCATGCCGTTAGATTTTCAACACGTAGAATTTCTTCGCCAATAGAATGGGGCTCGTGAGGATAAAGAGAGGTGATTTCTCTGCCAACCATCATAGCAATAATGTTATCTTCACTCATTTCTTTTGTCGGATGTGTACCAATATGTTCACCATCACGAATGATACAGATATTGTCGGAGATAGCTTTTACTTCGTTTAGTTTATGCGAGATATAAATACAGGCAATATTCTGAGCTTGCAGATCTTTAATAAGATTTAATAGAATTGCTGTTTCTTTTTCTGTCAGTGAGGCACTGGGTTCATCGAGGATAAGTAAACGAACTTTTTTATTTAGCGCTTTGGCGATTTCTACAAGCTGCTGTTGACCTAGACCGAGTTCTTTTACTTTTGTATTGGGATCAACATCCAATTGTACTTGTTGTAATAATGTTTTACAGCGAAGATACATTTCATTGTCATTGGTTAATCCTAGTTGTGTCATTTCATTACCCAAAAACATGTTTTCAAGAATAGACATATTCTTTACTAACGCGAGTTCTTGATGAATAATTGAAATGCCTTTTTCTTCCGTTTCTCTAATATTTTTTGCGATAAGACGCTCATTTAAAAAGTAAATTTCACCTTCATAGTCACCATATGGATAAATCCCACATAGCACTTTCATTAAGGTCGACTTGCCAGAACCATTTTCGCCACAGAGGGAAAGGACTTCTCCCATTTCTAGCGAAATGGAAATATTATTTAAAGCAACAACATCACCAAATTTTTTTGTGATGTTTTTCATTTCCAATAGTTTCGCCATAATCTATGTTTCCTTAAAAAGATGGTAGAAATAATCTACCATCTTGTTTGAGTCGAAAGGATTATTTATAAATTGCGGTTTTACTATGAAAACCATCTTTGATGACAGTGTCATCAATATTATCTTTTGTGACGATAACTGGCTCTAACAAGTAACTCGGGACTTCTTTTATGCCATTATTAAGTGCTGAATTGGACTCGATTTTTTGTTCTTTACCCAATTGGACGGCGATTTCGGCAGCTTTATTTGCCAACTTGGTAATTGGTTTGTAAACCGTCATGGTTTGTGAACCGTCAATAATGCGTTTAATTGCCGCTAAATCAGCATCTTGTCCAGAAATTGCAACTTTACCTGCTAATCCTTGAGCACTTAGTGCTTGGATTGCCCCGCCAGCAGTCGCATCATTTGATGCAACGACTGCGTCAATGTTATTTTTATTAGCCGTCAGAGCATTTTCCATAATTTGTAAGGCTTTTTCTGCTAACCAAGAATCAACCCATTGATCGCCTACTACTTTAACTTTGCCGCTATCAATATGTGGTTGTAATATTTTCATTTGCCCTTTTCGGAATAATTTCGCATTATTATCCACGGGTGAGCCTCCCATTAAGAAATAGTTCCCTTCGGGTTTTTTCTCAATAATACTTTGTGCTTGTAACTCACCGACTTTTTCGTTATCAAAAGAAACATAGAAATCAATGTCGGCATTATTAATTAACCGGTCATAAGCTAATACTTTCACACCTTCTTTCTTCGCTTCTGATATAACGTTACCTAATACTTCGCCATTAAATGGAATAATTACGAGTACATCAATATCCTTATTGAGCATATTTTCAATTTGAGAAATTTGTGCAGCTGCATCACCATTAGCAGATTGTACAAAGACTTTTGCCCCTAATTCTTCGGCCTTTTTTACAAAAATATCACGATCTTTTTGCCAACGTTCTAAACGTAAATCATCAATAGACATCCCGATTTTTAAATCTTTTGCAATCGCAGGATTGTTTAAGAACATGAATGCCGCAGCAATCGCTAATAATGTGGATTTCATTTTCATAAGCCACCTCAAAGTCGTTAAATGAGTGATATTTTGAGTCGTCATTGTTGACTCATGTCCAGTTTGAGCAGATTGCAAATGAAGTGCAATTATCAGATCTTGTAATAGCATTACGTTTTTTCTTTTTTGTGATATGAGCCACAATAACGAATAATCTAAAATTCGGAGTGAAGTAACATAATGTCTTTTATTAGCAATAAAAAAATCACCGTTCAACGCGATGAACGGTGATATCATTTGTCTTAAAAAAGAGGACTTATTTTAATTTTGCAATACCAAATCCAGTCATTCCCCATAACATCGCAAAGACAATGCCACTCCAACACAATACAGCCCAAGGTAGATAAGAGAGTGTGGCGACACCGAGTGTACCTGCCATATATGCCCCCGCTGCTGTCCAAGGTAGGATCGGCTCAATGACTGTAGCAGAGTCTTCAACGGTTCGACTGAGGTTTTTAGGATGTAATCCGCGTTCAATGTAAGCCTCTTTTAACATTTCGCCTGGAATTAAGATAGAAATTTGTCCATTACATGTCACCCCAATCATTGTTAATCCGCAAAGGATAGTCGCAAAGATTAAAGAGGCTGTTGATTTTACTAGTTTAAGCAAGTAGTTGATGATCACGTCTAACGCGCCGCTCAGTGACAAAATCCCCGCAAAAGATAATGCACAGAAACAGATTAATAACGTTCCCATCATAGAGTTCATTCCGCCTCGATTGAGAAGTCGAGCTAAATCGGCACTAATTGGTATGTCACTTTTTATCATTGAAACATTAAAACCGTTAACTGCACTATTGACCACATCATGTAATGAAAAGCCTTGAATAACTAATGCATTTAATATTGCAATAGCGGCTGAAAGTAGCATTACAGGAATTGTTGGTTTTTTAGTAATGGATCCCCATAGAATAATGATGACAGGAATAATTAACAAAATGACATTAAAATGGTAAATCTGTTCTAATCCTGCAAGCATCGCTAACACCTTTTCTGGTGTTGCAACATCATGAAAATTACCACTCATACCGTAAACAACATAAATGATCGCCGACAGTATGAAAGAAGGTAGCGTGGTATAAAGCAAATGAGCGATATGTTCATAAAGATCAACACCCGTTGCAGCTGAAGCAATGTTTGTTGTATCGGATAATGGCGATAATTTATCTCCAAAATATGCACCAGCAACGACTGCGCCTGCTGTTGCTGCTAAGTTTGCATCTAATCCGATTGCCACGCCCATAAAGGCAACGCCAACAGTGCCAGCCGATCCCCAAGACGTACCAGTACAAACAGATACAATAGAGGTTAAAACAAGTGCGGTGATATATAAGAATTGAGGGTCGATAATTTTTAAACCGTAATAAATCATCATAGGGATTGTACCGCCAGCAATCCAAGTACCGATTAATAATCCAACAGTAATTAAAATTAACAATGCGGGCATTGTTTTAGCTATTTTAGCTGCGATCGCGTTTAAGATGTCGCTGTAATTGTACCCTAAATGTTTTACTAAAAATCCAGCAAAGACACAGGAAATTACCATCAATGGTTCAGGCGGTAAGTCAAAGAATGCATAACCTAAACCTAATAGAACCAACATAACTAATATAGGCGATAAAGCTTGTGGTAATGTGGGGGTTTTTATTTCGTTATTCATGATTAAGCTCCTCTTGCATTAATAACGCTAAACCTTGTTTCATTCTTTCCAAACTCTCTTTTAGTAAAGCACGTGGCATAGCGACATTCATTCTAAAAAAAGATAAACCTTCTTTACCGAAATCACTTCCCCAAGACACTTCAATATGGGATAAATCAAGAAACCAATGTTTCAATTTTTCTTCACTGATCTTTAGTTTGCTATAATTAACCCAAATAAGATAAGTTCCTTCACTGTTTATCATCTCTAATTGTGGTATCTCTAGGGTAAGAAAGTTTTTGACAATCAATTTGTTATGAAAAATATAATCTCTTAATTCATCAAGCCAGTCGTCACAATATTGATAGGCAATCTGAAGTGCTGGAATGGAAAAGAAATTTGGATTATGCATACCTAAAGCTTGCATATGACCTTGAAATTTATCTCTGACATTTTTATTGCAAATAAGTAAATTAGCAATTTCTAGCCCGGGGATATTGAATGTTTTGGCGGGCGATGTACAGATGATTGAATGTTTTTCAACATATGAGCTTATTGCCGAAATGATGATATGCTTATTACCAGAAAAATCGAAATCAGCATGAACATCATCAGATAAAATAAACACACCATATTTTTCAGCTAACGTAGCAATTCGTTGTAAATCACAATGTGACCAGACGGTACCGGTTGGATTATGTGGTGAGATTAAAATAAAAGTTTTGGCTATTTGGAAACATTTTTCTAATTGAGAGAAATCAATCGTATATTTGCCTGCTTGATAAATTAATGCACAAGGTTCAACTGTTCGTTTATTTAATAAGATAGCGTTGACAATAGGCGCATATGAAGGTGTTAGAATAGCGATACGCTCTGTTGGAGAAGTAAACTCTTTAATATAAATAGAAATTGCTTGAATGATTCTCGGGCAAAAAATAATGTGCTCATTTGCGATCTCATACTGATAATGGCGAAGTAAATATCTTCTTACAATATTATGATAATTATCAGGTAATACCGTATAACCATAGATTCCTGTTCTATTTTGTTTTGCTAAATAATTGATGAGCATTTGAGGCGCAGGTAAATCCATATCTGCAACAGACATTGAAATCATATCCTTGCCGTATTTACGAGTAATTGCCCATTTAGCACTATGACAATCTGATCTATCAGTAAAAACATCAAACAAATTATCCGTCATACATGTTCTCCAATATTGGATTTATATAAACTTTAGAACTTGAGGTAGATTGTTGGAATTGTTAAATCTGGTATTTCCATTACGTTTTTTCTTTTTTGTGATATGAGCCACAATAACCAATAATCTTAATTGTTAAGTGAAATAACGTAATTGATCCTCCCATTGTTTTACTAAATCATGTCTCTGAAACTTATTTGTTCAGGAGAAATCATTTATGGCCACTTACTTCGACAAAATTGAGAAAGTAAATTATGAAGGTGTAACTTCATCTAATCCGTTTGCATATAAGCATTATGATGCTAATCAAGTTATTTTAGGCAAGACGATGGCTGAACACTTACGTTTAGCTGTATGTTATTGGCACACTTTCTGTTGGACAGGGAATGATATGTTCGGTGTCGGTTCTTTCGATCGTTGTTGGCAGAAGGCGAGTGATTCATTAGCAGGTGCAAAACAAAAAGCGGATATCGCTTTTGAATTTTTCAGTAAATTAGGCATACCTTATTATTGTTTTCATGATGTTGATGTTGCACCAGAAGGTCATTCATTTAAAGAATATTTGTCGAACTTTAATACAATGATCGATGTTTTAGCGCAGAAACAAGAAGAAACAGGCGTCAAATTGTTGTGGGGGACTGCAAATTGTTTTACACACCCCCGTTATATGTCTGGTGCTGCAACAAATCCGAATCCAGACGTTTTTGCTTGGGCTGCGGCACAAGTATTTACTGCCATGGGGGCAACTCAGCGTTTAGGTGGTGAAAATTATGTTTTGTGGGGAGGACGTGAAGGATATGAAACGTTATTAAATACCAATTTAAAACAGGAGCGAGAGCAAATTGGACGTTTTATGCAAATGGTGGTTGAGCATAAATATAAAATCGGTTTTAACGGGACTTTGCTGATTGAACCAAAGCCACAAGAGCCAACGAAACATCAATATGACTATGATGTGGCGACCGTTTATGGCTTTTTAAAGCAGTTTGGTTTAGAAAAAGAAATTAAAGTGAATATTGAAGCTAATCACGCAACATTAGCTGGACACACTTTCCAGCATGAAGTCGCCATGGCTACAGCGTTAGATATTTTTGGTTCTATTGATGCAAATCGTGGTGATCCACAATTAGGTTGGGATACCGATCAATTCCCTAATAGCGTAGAAGAAAACACGTTGGTCATATATGAAATTCTCAAAGCGGGGGGCTTTACAACCGGTGGCTTTAATTTTGATGCGAAAATTCGTCGGCAGAGTACGGATCCTTATGACTTATTTCATGGACATATTGGCGCGATTGATGTACTTGCCTTATCACTAAAATGTGCGGCGAAAATGCTTGAAGAACAAGCTTTACAAAAAGTCGTCAATCAACGTTATGCTGGTTGGGCATCATCGCTTGGTCAACAAATCTTACTGGGTCAAACTTCGTTAGCTGATCTGGCTCAGCGAGTAGAAACGCAGGGAGTCGATCCACAACCTATTTCGGGTCAACAAGAATATTTGGAAAACCTCGTTAATCACTATATTTTCAGTAAATAGATCATAAAAGTGCGGTATAATTTTGCTATATTTTATACCGCACTTTTTAGGGGGAAAGAATATGTATATCGGCATTGATTGTGGTACACAAGGTACTAAAGTCATCGTGGTAGATAGCCAGCAGAGACAGGTGATTGGTGTGGGCTATGCGTCGCATGCGATCATTGAAAATAGTGAAGGTCGCCGTGAACAACAGCCTCAATGGTGGACGGACGCCTTAGTCAGCGCATATCAACAAGCGATAAAACTCGCCCAAATCGAACCGCACTTGATTAAAGGGATTGGGGTATCGGGGCAACAGCATGGTTTGGTGCTGTTAGATGACAATGATCAACCGTTATACAATGCAAAACTTTGGTGTGATACCGAAACCGCGGCTGAAAATGCGGAATTTATCCGATTATTGGGTGGTCAAGAAAAAGCGTTCTCACAGTTAGGTATCATGCCGCAAACGGGTTATACCGCCTCAAAAATTTTATGGTTTAGAAAACACTATCCTGAGCAATATCGCCGTATTGCCAAAATTATGCTCCCACATGATTATCTGAATTATTGGCTAACGGGACATTTTTGTATGGAATATGGTGATGCCTCAGGGACAGGTTATTTTGATGTGGTGCAACGTCAGTGGCATCTTGACGCCTTCAAATTACTGGCGCCAGAATTAGACTCGCAGAAAGTTTTACCGCCATTGCTTTCTGCCCAACAGAAGATTGGTCAGGTACGTGCTGAAATTGCCGCCCTATTAGGTTTATCAGAAAATGTTATTGTGTCCACGGGTGGTGGCGATAATATGATGGGGGCGATTGGGACGGGCAATATTCAGCAAGGTATTGTAACGATGAGTTTAGGCACTTCAGGCACACTCTATGCTTATACCGATAAACCACTCACGGATTTACCGATGGAAATTGCCAATTTCTGTTCAAGTACAGACGGTTGGTTACCGTTGGTTTGCGTGATGAACATGACCTCCGCCAATAAAAATTTAATGGATTTGTTGCAGATTGATGTGTCTAAATTTAACGAACTCATTCAACAAAGCCCAATTGGCGCAGAAGGTATTACTATTCTGCCTTTCTTCAATGGTGAGCGTGTGCCTCCTCTACCCCAAGCGAAAGCCAGTATCTTAGGTTTAGATGCTGCTAATTTTACCCAGTCGAATTTATGTCGAGCGATGATGGAAGCCGCCAGTTTTACGTTACGTTATGGCTTAGATTTATTCCGCCAAGCCGGCTTATCAACGTCACAAATCCGTTTAATTGGTGGGGGGTCGAAAAGTGCGGTATGGCGTCAAATGATTGCGGATATCATGAATACTGAAGTGGTTTGTTTGAAAGAAGACGAAGCAGCTGCACTCGGTGGCGCAATCCAAGCCATGTGGGCGAATGGTGAAGGGGATTTAGCTGATTTATGTCATGCCTTTGTGCATCTTGATACGACATCTCTTGTACAACCTAATCTGGAAAGTGCGGTGGAATATGAGCGAGTTTATCAGCGTTATTTAGTACTTTTACAACAACATTATTAATTTTCTCGTACAATCAAGTAATAGGTTAAGTGAACCCTCTCATTTAACCTATTTTTTATTGCCTCCTTTTTATCTGTTGAAAACAGAGTTATCCAAGGAGAAAAAAGTAGTATTCACAGGCGATTTAGTTCTACATTTTTATGTGCAAATTTGCGTATAATTCTTTGTTCAAACCCCACTCAGTGATAAACTAACCCACAATTTTTTCGATTTATAAACCGTTTTCATTTAACAGGTATCTCAATGCGTACAAGTCAATATTTATTCTCAACATTAAAAGAAACGCCTGCGGAGGCGAGTATTGTTAGTCACCAATTAATGTTACGTGCGGGCATGATTCGTCCGTTAGCATCGGGGCTCTATACTTGGTTGCCGACCGGGTTGCGTGTCTTAAATAAAGTAGAAAAGATTATCCGTGAAGAAATGGATAAAAGCGGTGCGTTAGAAGTGAAAATGGCGGTCACGCAACCAGCAGAATTATGGCAAGAGTCTGGTCGTTGGGAAGAATATGGTCCGGAGTTATTGCGTTTTAAAGATCGTGGTGAGCGTGATTTTGTGATTGGACCAACCAATGAAGAAGTGATTACCGATTTAGTGCGCCGTGAATTGAGTTCTTATAAGCAGTTGCCATTGAATTTATATCATATTCAAACCAAATTCCGTGATGAAGTTCGCCCGCGTTTCGGCGTAATGCGTTCGCGTGAGTTTGTGATGAAAGATGCGTACTCTTTCCATACTACTCATGAGTGTTTGCAAAATACTTATGATGTGATGTATCAAACCTATTCCAATATTTTCACCCGTCTAGGCTTAGACTTCCGTGCAGTGCAAGCGGATACGGGTTCGATTGGCGGTAGCGCTTCTCACGAATTCCAAGTGTTAGCACAAAGTGGTGAAGATGATGTGGTGTTTTCAACCGAGTCAGATTTTGCCGCAAACATTGAACTTGCCGAAGCGGTGGCATTAGGTGAACGTGGTGCAGCAACAGAAGAATTACGTGTCGTGGACACACCAAATGCGAAAACCATTGCGGAATTAGTTGAGCAGTTTAATCAACCCATTGAGAAAACCGTGAAAACCTTAGTAGTACACGCGACAGAAGAAAGCGGTCATAAATTAGTAGCGTTATTAGTGCGTGGTGATCATGAATTAAACGAAATTAAAGCGGAAAAAGTCGATATCGTGGCAAGCCCGTTACAATTCGCCACAGACGAAGAAATCCGTGCGGTGGTGGGCGCGGGTACGGGATCACTCGGTCCGATTAATTTACTAATGCCGATTGTGATTGATCGCACCGTCGCCAATATGGATAACTTCTCTGCGGGGGCGAATCAAGACGGTAAACATTATTTTGGCATTAACTGGGTGCGTGATTTACCTGTGCCACAAATTGCCGATTTGCGTAATGTGGTAGAAGGCGATCCAAGTCCAGATGGTAAAGGTGTGTTACAAATCAAACGTGGTATCGAGGTTGGGCATATTTTCCAACTAGGCACCAAATATTCTGCGGCAATGAATGCTACTGTACAAGGTGAAGATGGTCGCCCGGGTCGCCCGCAAACCATGATTATGGGCTGTTATGGGATTGGTGTTACCCGTGTGATTGCAGCCGCGATTGAACAGCATCATGATGAGCGTGGCATTATTTGGCCAGACAATATTGCCCCATTCAAAGTGGCGATTGTGCCGATGAATATGCATAAATCGGAAAGCGTGCAACAATTTGCGGAAGAATTATACCGCACGTTAACTGCTCAAGGCGTAGAAGTGATTTTTGATGATCGTAAAGAGCGTCCCGGTGTGATGTTTGCGGATATGGAATTGATCGGCGTGCCACACATGATTGTGATTGGTGAGAAAAATCTCGAGAAAGGCGAAATTGAATATAAATATCGTCGTTCTGGTGAAAAAGAAATGATTGCCAAAGATCAATTATTAGACGTGTTAAAGGCGAAATTCGCTAGCTAAGTCGAATAACAGACAACAAAAAATGCGAGTGAATGACTCGCATTTTTTTATGTTTGAAAAGCGAAAATAATGACGTAATCATTTTCTTGCCAATGGTGGTACGAAGGTTAAACCTAAATCCCAAGGTTGTTCAATCCAGGTATTTTGTGGAATATCGATCACATAATCGTCAACTAATGCTGCACCGGCAGGTTTTGCGAATACTGTCACAAATTTGGCTTTTGGATACATGTCACGGATAGCACGTGCTGTATTGCCTGTATCCACTAAGTCATCCACGACGATGAAACCTTCGCCATCACCTTCGGCACGATGTAATACTTTTAATTCGCCTTGTTCAACATGATCATGATAGCTGGCGATACAGACGGTTTCGATATGACGAATGCCCAGTTCACGTGCAAGTACTGCCGCAGGAAATAATCCACCACGACTCACGGCAATAATGCCTTTCCATTGTGAAGCAGGAAGTAAGCGCTCCGATAATTTACGCGCGTGCATTTGGAACATGTCCCAGGTCACTACATATTTTTCGCTCATAAATACACCTTTTTGACAAAGAGAGGGTAAAATTTTACCCATAAATTAAAAAATTGCGTTAGGATAACGCGAAATCGCCTTTTATGCTATAATTTTACTGATTTTTTTCGTCTTTTTTATGAGCGAAATTGAGGAATATATTTCTGAGGAGGAGGCCATAATGTCAGGAATCAAAACACTACAACCAACATTGTTATGGAAATGGTTTAGCCAAATTTGTGCTATTCCACATCCGTCTTATCACGAAGAGCAAATTGCGCAATTTATTATGCATTGGGCGAAAGGCAAAGGGTTTTATGCTGAGCGTGATGAAGTCGGCAATATTTTGATTCGTAAACCTGCCAGTGCGGGTATGGAAAACCATGTGCCAGTGGCATTACAAGCGCACTTAGACATGGTGCCGCAAGCGAATGAAGGTACCGTGCATGATTTTACCAAAGATCCTATTCAACCTTATATTGATGGTGAGTGGGTAAAAGCAAAAGGGACGACACTGGGTGCGGATAATGGAATTGGTATGGCGTCTGCATTAGCGGTGTTAGATAGTGATGATTTGGCACATCCCCCTTTAGAAGTCTTATTGACTATGACAGAAGAGTCTGGCATGGAAGGTGCGATTGGGTTACGTCCAAATTGGTTACAAAGTGAAATCATGATCAACACGGATACAGAAGAAAACGGTGAAATTTACATTGGGTGTGCAGGTGGTGAAAATGCCAATATTACGCTAGAAATTGAGCGTAAACTGAATACGTTTGAACAAAGCTATCAGCTTGTTTTAAAAGGACTTGCTGGTGGACATTCTGGTGGTGATATTCATACTGGACGGGCAAATGCGATTAAAGTGCTTGCTCGCTTCTTAGCTAAACTCACTCAAGATAAGCCGGACTTCCAATTTGCGTTAAGTGACATTCGCGGTGGTTCAGTACGTAATGCGATTCCTCGCGAAGCCTTTGCAACACTTGCTTTTAATGAGGATTTAGCCACCCTACAACAAGCAGTCAGTGAGTTTGAGGGGATATTAAAACATGAATTAGTGAAAGTTGAACCTAATCTGTCATTGACGCTGAAACCTGTCGAGAATGCGGATACGGTGTTTTCACAAAACACGACGCAAAAAGTCATTCATTTACTTAATGTACTGCCAAATGGTGTGATCCGTAATAGTGATGCGTTAGAGAATGTTGTGGAAAGTTCGTTAAGTATTGGTGTATTACGTACCGAAGAAAATGAAATTAAAGGGACGATTTTGATTCGTTCACTCATTCATAGTGGTAATCGCTATATTGGCAGTTTATTAAAATCATTGGCAGTTTTAACAGGCGCAGAGATTAATTTGAGTGGCTATTATCCTGGTTGGGAACCACATAATGATGCGCCTATTGTTGGATTAACGGAAAAAGTCTATGCCGATGTCTTGGGCTATGCTCCGGTTGTGAAAGTGATCCATGCAGGCTTAGAATGCGGCTTACTGAAGAAGATTTATCCGAATATGGATATGGTGTCAATTGGACCGACGATTCGTAATGCGCACTCGCCAGATGAAAAAGTGCATATTCCTGCGGTACAAACGTATTGGGCACTATTGACGAAGTTGTTAGCTGCGATTCCAGCAAAATAAGTATTGAACGAGCATAATAATGCGGTGAATATGTTGGCATATTCGCCGCCTTTTTCTTACACTAACAAAAGTTCAATATCCATTTCTTTAATCTTTTCTTGTGCGTTGATGAGCAAAGCTTTATCGCAAATAATTTGATCTAATGTATCCAGAGCATAGAGTAAAAACGTCGCGACTTTGCCGTATTTTGAGGAGTCTGTGACAAGGATATTCCGCCGACTAGCTTGCACAATGGCACGTTTAACCGGTAATTTATTTTCATCTGGTGTTGTCAATCCTTGTAAATTCCATGAAGAAGTCGAAATAAAGGCGACATCAATAGAAATGTTCCGCAAAAATTGGGCAGATAATTCCCCTACAGAAGAACGATTTTCTTTACAAACCCGCCCTCCAGTATGAATTAAGTCACAATGTCCATTGCCAATTAAGTAATCCACAATGCCAAAATCATTGGTGATGACCAATAAGTCATCACGATCTGTAATCTGTTTGGCGATTTCTAAAGTGGTGGTACCTGCATCTAAATAGATCGTTGCATTGGCTGGAATCAGATTTGCGGCGACTAAACCAATCGCTGATTTTTGTTGATGAAATAACAGTGATTTATCATCGCGAGTAGGCTCGGAAATTAACCTTTCTAATAGCTGTACTCCCCCCGAAACAGAAACAACTTTGCCCTTTTCTTCCAATTTTTGAATATCGCGACGAATGGTCATGTGGGAAACACCCATTAATTCGACCAGATTCGTAATGCGGACAATGCCTTGTTGATGAATTAAATTAAGGATTTTCTTTTGACGTTCTGCGGGAATTAACATGCTTTTACATCCATTTAACCAAAATTAAGGCAAATTATACGCTGATTTTTTTTATTCTGTGTAAGTTTTCTATTTTAAGACTTAAAAATAAACGCATTTAACAAAATTTAACATTAATTTGTTAAATTTTGAGATCTCGATCGCAGATTTATTTTATAAAAGGAGGCAATATAGTGTTAGTCGAACACCCGTTAAAATCTGAGTGGAGGAACTTATGAATCAAAATATTTCAGTCGCTGTGATTGGCTTAGGTGCAATGGGAATGGGCGCTGCGCAATCTTGTATTCGAGCAGGATTAACGACTTACGGTGCCGATCTTAACCCGCTTGCTTTGGAAAAACTTAAAGCCGAGGGAGCAAAAGGCGTATCACAAAGTGCGGTGGATTTTGCACAAGAATTAGATGCAGTGTTGTTGTTAGTTGTCAATGCTAGCCAAGTGAATACAGTGCTATTTGGCGAGAAAGGCTTGGCAAGTCATTTAAAACCAGGTACTGCGGTGATGGTCTCTTCTACCATTTCTGCACAAGATGCACAGCAGATTTCACAAAAATTAACAGAGCTAGAGTTGGTGATGTTAGATGCGCCTGTTTCTGGCGGGGCGGCAAAAGCGGCGGCAGGCGAGATGACCGTGATGGCATCTGGTTCTAAACAAGCTTTTACCAAATTGCAACCAGTCTTAGATGCGGTGGCGGGTAAAGTGTATAACATCGGTGAAGAAATTGGCTTAGGGGCAACCGTGAAAATTATTCACCAATTACTCGCGGGGGTACATATTGCTGCGGGTGCAGAAGCCATGGCATTAGCGGCTAGAGCTGGTATTCCACTCGATTTAATGTATGACGTGGTGACTCATGCTGCAGGGAATTCTTGGATGTTTGAAAATCGCATGAAGCACGTTGTAGAGGGCGACTATACCCCACTGTCTATGGTAGATATTTTTGTGAAAGATTTAGGTCTTGTCACGGATACGGCAAAAGCCTTGAAGTTCCCGTTACCGCTAGCAAGCGCGGCGTTTAATATGTTTACGTCAGCCAGCAATGCGGGGTATGGCAAAGAAGATGATAGTGCAGTGATTAAGATTTTTAGTGGCATTGAATTACCACAGAAAAAAGGAGCGTGATTATGTTAGGTGTCATTGCAGATGATTTTACTGGTGCGAGTGATATTGCCAGTTTTCTAGTGGAAAATGGGCTTGCTACCGTACAGATGAATGGGGTACCTAAGCAGTCGTTGACAGCGCCTGTGGATGCGATTGTGATCAGTTTAAAGTCACGTTCTAATCCCGTTGATGAAGCCATCGCTCAATCGTTACAAGCACTACATTGGTTACAACAACAGGGCTGTACTCAGTTCTATTTTAAATATTGTTCCACCTTTGATAGTACAACAAAGGGCAATATTGGTCCTGTGACAGATGCGTTATTGGATGCGTTAAACGCGGATTTCACGATTATTTGCCCTGCTTTACCGGTTAATGGTCGCACTATTTTTAATGGTTATCTGTTTGTTGGTGAGGTGCTGTTGAATGAATCCGGTATGCAAAATCACCCGATTACGCCGATGAAAGATGCCAATTTAGTGCGCTTGATGGATCAACAAGCGCGCGGGAAAACAGGACTTGTACGCTATGCCGATCTGTTGAAAGGCAGTGACTATGTGAAATCGTGTTTTCGTACGTTACAACAACAGGGCTTCCGTTATGCAGTCGTGGATTCTGTCGATAATGATCAATTAGCTGTTTTGGCAGAAGCCATTACAGACTTGAAATTGGTGACGGGTGGATCGGGATTAGCTGCTTATATGGCGGCGCGTGCCAGTGGTGGTCAGCATGGCGACAATGCGTTATTGCCACCAAAAGGTAAAACGGTGGTGCTGTCAGGGTCTTGTTCTGTGATGACCAATAAACAAGTGGCGAAATATGCAGAAAAAGCACCGCACTTTTATTTGGATGTTGAACAAAGCCTGTCAAATCCTGCGTATGCCGATGTGCTAGCAAAATGGGTTATTGCACATTTAGATCACGATTTGGCGCCTATGGTGTATGCCACGGTATCACCTGATAAGCTCAAACAAATTCAAGCGGAATTTGGTGTGGAGAAAGCTAGCCAAGCGATCGAAAACACATTTGCACAGCTCGCGCAAAAACTGAAAGCCGCGGGGATAGTGAACTTCATTACTGCAGGTGGAGAAACCTCAAGCATAGTGGTTCAGCAACTTGGTTTTACAGGCTTCCAAATCGGTAAACAAATTGCCCCCGGAGTGCCTTGGTTAAAAGCATTAGATGAAGATATTTATCTTGCTTTGAAATCAGGGAATTTCGGGACAGAAGACTTTTTTGCTTTCGCACAAGGAATGTTGATATGACAGAACTCGAACAAAAAAAAGAAATGGTGAATCTTGCACGCTCATTATTTGAACGAGGCTATAGTGTGGGGGGCGCAGGAAATTTGTCTGTACGTTTAGATGAGAAACGTATTTTAGTCACGCCAACGGGCTCTTCTTTGGGGCGTTTAGAGGCGGACAGTCTTTCTGTATTGGATATGGAAGGCAACTTGTTATCGGGTAAGAAGCCCTCTAAGGAGTCTGTCTTTCATTTGGCGATGTATCACAAAAATCCGGCATGTCATGCCATTGTTCATTTACATTCAACTTATCTCACCGCCCTTTCGTGTTTAGAGGGGCTCAATCCAGATAATGCGATGAAAGCCTTCACACCCTACTATGTGATGCGTGTCGGCAAGCTTCCGGTGATTCCTTATTATCGCCCCGGTGATACGAATATTGCGCGTGAACTGAGTGAACGCGCATTACTGAGCAAAGCGTTTTTATTGGCCAATCACGGTGTGGTTGTAACGGGAACCGATTTGGTTGATGCCGTGGACAATACCGAAGAATTAGAGGAAACCGCAAAATTGTATTTCCTCTTAAAAGGCCAACAAGTTCGTTATCTGACCGATGACGAAGTGAAAGATCTCGAAAAGAGGGGAAAATAGTATGCCAAAATTTGCTGCAAATTTAACCATGATGTTTACTGAAGTGCCTTTTTTAGATCGTTTTGAAGCGGCGTCGAAAGCGGGCTTTAAATATGTGGAATATTTATGGCCTTATGACTATCCCGCTTCGGTGTTAAAAGAAAAACTGGTGCAATATGGGCTGAAGCAAGTGTTATTTAATACGGCTGCGGGAAATATTGATCAAGGGGAGTGGGGCGTGTCAGCGATTCCGGGACGCGAACAAGACAGTCATCGTGATATTGATTTAGCCTTGGAATATGCGTTAGCACTCGATTGCCCGAGTGTTCATATTATGGCAGCGGTTGTACCAGAAGGTGCGGATCGCGAGCTGTATAAACGTACTTTTGTGCAGAATCTTCGTTACGCGGCAGAAAAATTCAAACCTCATGGTATTAAGATTCTACTCGAAGCCCTAAGTCCACAAGTGAAACCAAATTATTTGCTAAAAAGTCAATTTGATACATTAGACATTGTGAATTTAGTTGATCGGGATAATGTCTTTATCCAGCTTGATTATTTTCATGCCCAAAATGTCGATGGCAAGTTGTCACAGCTGACAGATTTGTTGAAAGACAAAGTGGCACATATTCAAATTGCCTCTGTACCAGATCGTCATGAGCCGAATGAAGGAGAAATTAACTACACGTATTTATTTGATAAGTTAGATCAAATGGGCTATCGCGGCTTTATTGGCTGCGAATATAAGCCAAAAATCGAAACTGTCGTCGGATTAGATTGGTTTGCGCCTTATAAAGACGCGTAGGTCAGGAGCGCTAAGATGAATTATCAATTACTGTCTTATCCGTTAGATATCAAGGATCCCGGGTTCCCCGGGGAACCGACACTGACTTTTGAAAGCAGTACGAGCATTGCCGAAGGGGATGTGTATAACAGTGCCATTATTCATTTATTTAATCATTTTGGTACCCATTTTGATGCACCAAAACATTTCAATCCAAATGGCTTATCTATTTCAGAATTGCCACTAAGTACATTTATTTATGAAAAACCGTTGTTAGTCGATATCCCCAAAGCACCCGGTACATTAATTGAACCTGAAGATCTGGCGCCTTTTTTGACACAAATGCAACAAGCGGACTCTCTTTTTATTCGTACGGGGTTAGAGCAGCTACGCCAAACCGACCCACAACAATATGCTGCAAAAGGCGGCGCTGTCAGTATCCAAGCGGCGAAATATTTGATTGATCATGCGAGTCATTTAAAAGCGATTGGTTTTGATTTTATTTCCTTGGCATCACCGGCAAATCCTGAACATGGTGTAGAAGCACATCAAGTGATGCTTGGGATGTATAAGCCAGCCTTTATTTGCATTATTGAAGATATGAAATTATCTCAAGTGAACAGTGAAACGTTAATGCGGGTATTAGCGATGCCTTTATTAGTCAAAGGAATTGATAGCGCACAAGTGACTGTGCTTGCAGAGGAGAGATAAGATGCATTCAAGTAAACCTTATTTTTGGGGAAGTGTGTTTCTTTTGTTCACGTTTTTAGGTGCCTATCTTGCTTCGGCAATAGATCGTGATTTTGGTCGAATTGAGGTGAGCCATGTGAGCTTTATGACAGAAGAAATGCAACCGATGGTCGCGAAGCTATATCGCCCAGTTTCTGCTACAGCAGACACTCCGAAGCCAGGACTTTTGGCATTGCATGGCTATCAAAGTGATAAAGAAGCAACCAGTACATTTGGTGCGTTGGAGCTGGCTAAGCGCGGTTTTGTGGTGCTAGCGATCGATCATTTTGGACATGGCTATTCTACTAAGTTACCCGCTTCAAATAAAAATATGAGTGGAGCGAATAATGGTTATCAATATTTAAAAACGTTGCCGTTTGTAGATAACACAAGGTTAGGTCTCTTTGGCCACTCTACTGGCGCGTTAAATGCAATTCGCGTGGCAAAACTCAATCCAGATCACAAAGCGGTCAATGGATTAAGTAGCAATGGTGGTGAGATGACATTGAATAACTACTTATTGACACAAGGATTGTACGAAGAAATCGGTGGCTATCGTGAAAGAACCTTCCCTGTAAAAAGTTTGATTCATCATCCTAACCGCCTGAAAGCATTTGGTTTAGGCGAGAATGAAACTTTGCAGTGGGATCATACCTATGGTGACTTTAGCAATGGTTCTGCACGTCGTGCGGCAATGGTCGATGGTACCCATCTTGGGGTGATGATTGCTTCTCAAAGCAATAAAGAAGCCATTCTTTGGTTTAATCAAGCATTGCAACATGGCGAAAAAGGTGCGGATTGGATTGATCCTGACCAACAAACCTATTGGTATAAAGAACTTACGGGGTTATTTGCCTTAGCTTGTGCTTTGTTTGCCACATTATGTTTTGCCAGCGGACTTTTAAAAACGACTTATTTTGGCGTGATGAATCAAGCGGTCACAGAAAAGACAGCAATTTCGAGCAAACAATGGTGGGGCTTTACGCTGATTAATATTGTGCTGACATTACTGCTCTATCCGCTATTTACCCAGTGGGGTGGTGCGAATGAACCTATTGCCGCTAAATTGAGTTTTATGCCACTTGAAATGGGAAATGGCATTATTTTATGGCTTGTTGTGAGTGGGCTTGTCGGTAGTCTTTTATTTGGCTTGTGGCAAAGAAAAGCACAGTTTTGTTGGGCAGAGTTTGGTGTGTTGAGCCAATCCGCTTCCTTGACGACGGCGCAACTGATTGGACGTTATTTATTACTCAGCTTATTGTTATTTGCCGGTTTATATTTCCTTGTCAGTCTGATTTATCAATATTTCCATGTTGAGTTACGTTTCTTATGGCCATTATTGAAGCCATTAACGGTAGAGCGGTTTAATTTATTTATCGTGTATTGGTTACCTATTTTGGTCTTTTTCTTCGTGTTCAACGGTTTGATCGTGTCAGTCCAAATGAAACAAAAAGTGGCGAGTTCGTTTACAGCAACATTGTTGATCTGGAGTTTCAAAACCGCACTTTTTGCTACTGGTGGTTTAATTATTTTATGGTTATTCCATTTTGTTCCCGGTTTTATGCAAATCGGTCCGGGATTTGATGTGGTGGGACTGCCACAATTTGGTGGACGTTGGATGATGATGTTAGCCGTTATTATTCCACAGTTTATTGTCTTCACCGTGATCAATCACTGGTGCTATTTAAAAACAGGCTATATTTATTTAGGGGTATTTTTCACCTCTCTGTTAATGACTTGGGTGTTAGTCGGAGGTCAGGTCATTGGGCGATTCTTAGCCTAAACCTTTATTTCGTCACAGTCGTATTGTTATTCATTCGAAAAATGCCCTGTTGTCAGTGGGTAGGGCATTTCTTACATAATAACCCTTAAACTGCATGAAATGTGAACAAAAGTGCGGTGAATTTTTGAGGAGAAAAAGATGAAAATTATCATTACGGGCGGGCAAGGATTCCTTGGACAGCGTTTAGCAAAAACCTTGTTATCCCATCCACATGTACAAGTCGATGAGCTGATTTTAATTGATGTGATTAAGCCTATCGCACCCAATCATGATCCCAGAGTACGTTGTATAGAAATGGACTTACGCCAGCCAGAAGGATTGGATGAGATTATTGATCAGCAGACAGACGCTATTTTCCATTTAGCGGCGATTGTCAGTAGCCATGCGGAACAAGATCCTGATTTAGGCTATGAGATTAATTTCTTAGCGACGCGTCATTTACTCGAATGCTGTCGCCGTCGTAATCCAAAGATTCGTTTTATTTTTACCAGCTCATTAGCTGTCTATGGAGGAAAGCTACCTGACGTTATTGAGGATCATACTGCCGTCACACCACAATCCACCTATGGTACACAAAAAGCCATGTGTGAATTATTGATTAATGATTATAGCCGCAAAGGGTTTGTGGATGGCATCGTGCTTCGCTTGCCGACCATTTGTATTCGTCCGGGTAAACCGAATAAAGCCGCTTCTTCATTTGTGAGTAGTATTATTCGTGAGCCGTTGCATAACGAAATGGCGATTTGCCCGGTGTCTGTGCAATTAAAATTATGGCTATCAAGTCCAAATACAGTCGTGAATAATTTTATTCACGCACTTCAGCTACCTTCTCTCCCTGCACGAGATTGGCATGTCATCAATTTACCTGGCTTTACTGTGACTGTGGAAAACATGTTGTCTGAGTTAGCTAAGGTAAAAGGGGATGCGATTTTACAGTATGTCAATGTGGCGTTTGACGAAGGGATTAACAATATTGTTGCCAGTTGGCCTGCGGCAATTAACTGTTCACACGCACTTGGTTTAGGTTTCCATGCCGATCAACGTTTTGCGGATGTGATTCAACAATTCATTCAATATGATATGTAACGGGAGGCGTTATGTTTGGATTACCTATTCCAATAATCGGCTTATTAGTGGCCGTTTTTGTGCTCGTCTTTTTAGTGTTAAGAACGCGCGTTCATGCTTTTATTGCTATGTTAATTGCGGCAGCGATAGCAGGGCTTATTGGAGGGATGAATGTTGACCAAACACTGGGTGCGATTACCAAAGGCTTTGGTGGCACGTTAGGGGGTATTGGTATTGTAATTGGACTCGGTGTCATGATGGGAAGTATCCTTGAAGTATCGGGTGCGGCAGAAAAAATGGCTTACAGCTTTATTAAGTTTTTAGGCAAGAAGAAGGAAGAATGGGCATTGGCTATTACTGGCTATATTGTGAGTATTCCGATCTTTGTGGATTCAGCCTTTGTGATTTTGTATCCAGTAGCAAAAGCGTTAGCTAAAAATGGGAAACGTTCTTTATTGACTTTAGGGGTAGCATTAGCGGGTGGCTTAGTTGTTACGCACCATACCGTTCCACCAACACCTGGTCCATTAGGCGTAGCCGGCTTATTTAATGTCGATATTGGAGCAATGTTATTAGTCGGGATGTCGTTGGCTGTTTTACCTGTAGTTGGGATGGTGCTGTATGCTAAATGGTTAGACAAAAAGTATCCAACCTTTAATCAGGAAGTGTTTAGTCAAGAAGAATTAAAACAAAAGTATGATGATTATATTGAAAGCCGTGAGAAGAAAAACTTACCAAGTTTAGGTTTATCATTATTACCGATTGTTTTACCGATTGCGCTTATTTTTATTAAAGCCATTTTAGGTTTACTGGCTAAAAACACTCCTGAACTTGCACAAAACACCCTCTACCAAGTGTTTAACTTTATTGGTCATCCGATGATTGCTCTTGCAATCAGTGTGTTAGTCGCTGTGTACACATTGTTGCCTAAAGCCGATAAAACCACGACAGCACTGCATTTAGAAGAAGGGGTAAAAACGGCGGGTATTATTTTATTAGTAACGGGTGCTGGTGGTGCGCTCGGTGCAGTATTACGTGATAGTGGAGCGGGTAAAGAATTGGCAGAACAAGTTGCTGCCTTACCTATTTCACCTATCTTGATTCCGTTTATTGTTTCAACATTAGTACGCTTTATTCAGGGGTCAGGTACGGTAGCCATGATCACCGCGGCTTCGATTTCTGCGCCAATTCTAGCACAGATTCCGGGGGTGAATATGTTACTCGCGGCACAGGCTGCGACTATGGGCTCCTTGTTCTTCGGTTATTTTAATGACAGCTTGTTCTGGGTCGTGAACCGCATGATGGGCATTAATGATGTGAAGAAACAAATGATTGTTTGGTCTGTACCAACGACAATCGCATGGGCAATTGGTGGTAGCTCAGTGATTTTGGCGAACTTAGTTTGGGGCAACGATGGTTCGATTACCGACTTGGTGTTACCGCTCGGTGTGTTGGCGGGAATTCTGCTTTATGTCAATTTACAGAGTAAAAAACTCTAAAGGTTAAACAAAGATAGCAACAAGGCAAGGAAGGCTTGTTGCTATTTTTTTAGGGAGAGAAATTATGTTAAGACAAATTTTGATCTTAGCTTGTGTCAGTTTTCCATTCGTCAGTATGGCAACGACACAAATACCAGATGTAGCAAAACCACCGCAAGCGATCCAAGCAACATTATTGGCTGATGTCACAGAAAAAGGGGCGAAGATTACAGGGATTGCATTGGAATATGAGGCGAATATTTTGGCGGGCACCGATCTACGCCAACTTTATCAAATTCAGACCGCACTTGAGCAAACCACGAGTGAACCAAGAACACTCTTGAAGGCTTATGTTAATAATCAACCAAGTCGAACACATCGCCCACAAGCAGGAAAATTTGTGATCCTTGAACTCGATGAACGTGATAAAAATGCCGATTTTTATGCGTTGAAAGTGGAAAATAATCAGGCAATGAAATTTAAGGCAAAAGATAAAACGGGGCAAATGATTGAAGTCGAAAAGGTGCAGGCAAATCGTGTGCCGGCGTTTTATGGTGACAAATTAATATACAGTATTAAACAAACCGGTTTGTTAAAGTTGACTAATGGCACAACCTTGATGCCGAGTGAAATTAAGCAACCGGCAGTGCAAGAAAAGATCAACATCGCTTATCTGGATCATTTCTCAGCGCATCGGGTTTGGCATACACAGCAAGATAATCAACTTTTATATCGTTTTTATCAACCCGCGGTCGATAGCGGGAAAAAATACCCATTAACCTTATTTTTACATGGTTCTGGGCAGGTAGGAAAAGATAATTTAGCACATCTATTATCTAGTAAAGGTGCAATTGCCACATTGCTTTATGAGGACGGTTTTGTTTTGGCACCTCAGTACGATGCGGTTTTTGATGCCTTCGATAAGACCGGTATCCATTGGCAAACCGACAATCGTCACCAACTCCTTTTCAAGCTGTTAGATGATGTGATTGCTAACCACCCAAATATTGATACACAGCGGATCTATGTTATTGGGCTCTCGCGTGGGGCAGAAGGGGGATTATATTTATTACAAAAACGACCGCACTTTTTTGCGGGAGCATTATTAATGAGTGGACGTGAGGCTAATACACTTGAATGGATAGAGGGTAATGCTTCCGTACAACATTTATCGGCATTGAAAAATACCCCAATTTGGTTTTTCCACAGTATCGAAGATAAGGTTTCGCCGGTTGCAGGTTCGCGCATCAATTATGCGATTTTGAAAGATGAAGTGAAGTCAGACAAGGTGAAATATACTGAATTTACGATGCAACAAGCTGGAGATAATGGCATTGTGAATAACAATCCACATAACACGTGGGATGCGGTGTTTAACAGTCCTGAAGCGATTATGTGGTTGCTTAATCAACGTTTAACCAAATAATCAGCCATGTGAAAAGGCGAGGTTGATCCTCGCCTTTTTATCTCTTTACTTTTTAAGACTTAATGTTTGATAAACACAAAAGGCGTATCTTTCGATACGCCTTCTTTCGCATGTTAAGCCAAATTATTTGATAA